>APFE030920971.1:8842-26032 GCA_000404065.3 Pinus taeda
GCTGAGTCCTTCTCTAGAGGGTCCAGCCAGCATGTCTTCCAAGCATTCACCTTTGAAGTAGATCTCCCAAGTCAAAGAGGTCTCTCTCTCACATACAAGGCAACAAACTTATGACCTTCCTCAAGCTCAAAAGCAATCCTCACAAAATACACCAAATGCCTACAAAGAGCAGCACTAATGCACTAAGAATTCCTCAATCAAAGTCTATATGTTCCAAACTAGCTGCTCATGGGCAATGGAGGAGGTTTATAAAGGAGAAGGAGTCTCCATGAATAGGTAAAGGATGAGCTTTCCCCCATGAGAAGTGGATGATCAGTCGAACAGACATGCCAGAGAAAGGATGCCGACCTCAACAATGCTAACAGCCAAGTCTGGAGTCATCTGGAAGGTTGGCTGTTAGAACAAACTCGCCTAAACAGGATCAGGGCAGGTGCAAAACTGTGCTGGCGCGCTGGTATCGCAAATCAATTATAGAAGAGGTCCGGTCAGCGCACAATGATACAAACGGAGGGCGCGCTGTCCGTGAAATTGGACCAGCGCGGAAAACACGTGTGCTTCCGCGCTGGCAGCGTAGTAGTTACATTATCCTCCGCCAGTCAGCACGGTTATTTAATGAACAGTCGCAATGATTCAAATAACTTAGGCAAAGAGGCTTTTTAGCCATTTCAGAGGGCATAGTCAAGGCGAATGTGACTTTATGACATAGTAGGGAGACTGACATGATGGCAGTGACATTTTACTTTGTAACATATGGTTTATATTATCTGTCAAAGAAGTATATAACCTTTTATTATTTATATTATTTTAATGTAGAAATTAGAACAATAAGAAAGATTTAATGTTCTAATATTATATATAAAAAAGTATTAATTTATTGCTTGTGACACAATTTAAATTAAATTAGTGACTTTGTGATTTTCATAATCTTGCCATATTTAAAAAAGCACTTTTATGGTTGTGAATAACATAATAAAACATGTATATATGGACCATATCAACTAGAATGAGAGTTCACATGTATAGGAGTAGACAAATCAACTTTTGTTCTAGTGAACTCATACGAATATGAATTAGTCTGATAACAAGAGTTCAGACTTTGTCATCTAATTTTTGCATATATTGCATAACCTCCTCAGTGTATGGTACTTGTTCTCCTTGAGTCTCTAAGTGCTCCCCTCGAACCAATTGCAAGAGAGTTTGAGTTTTAATGTCACTATAGGATAATTATTTTCATATAGCAGGTTTGGTGAGACTTGGTATTGCTAGTTTTTGAAATCTAACTATGATTTTCCATCGCCACATGTTAATTCGAGAAGAAATGTTGACTAAAACACACTTTCCCTTCTATATTTGAAATAATATTGCAAATTTTCAATGGGGTAATGATTAGGAGATAAAAAAAATAGGCTAAAAAATTAAAGTGTTTGGAATCTCCCAAAATGGATGTCAAGTCGTAGTATTCATCGTCCTCATTCCAATGATGTTTGAATCGCCCCAATCCGACATCGTATGAAGAAGTTATGAAGTTTTGAAGTTTTTGACCAACAATAAAAAAATCAACGCACTTGATTGGGTTGTTAGGCCGTACAACTGACGCCATTAGTTGACTATGGAGGGTATGGTGTCAGAAGGGTCAATTGCATGCTGACATGTGGCATCATCGTACAAGGTCCATTTGGTGTGTTTTGATTAGTTCATGTAGTTGTGAGGTCTCCCAATCAAAGGTTGCCATGTGGCCTTATTAGAGGGTGCCACGTGGCCCTGTCGGAGGGTGCCACATGGCCCTCTATGATTGGTCAAAAAATATTCATTAGGCCCAAAGGCCTCAACAGGGTTTCATCCCTTGACCTGTCACAACCAAATTTTGCGCCCTACCGTCATGCCATCAAGTCGGTTCTTAACCATATGGGTTATGGATTATATTTGAAGTCATATAATTTATATGTTGGGAGGAGGGTCTGAGTGGTGAGCCCCGACCCCTGGTGATGCCATCCCTACATTCCCACAGTGCATGACAAATAGGAGTGGGGTTGGGCACTTGGCCCAACCCAGGTCATGTTACTGACATGTGCCCATGATGGAAGGAGCTAGCAGAGAGGGCATGGCTACAAACCTTTATCCATGGTCACAACCAGCCATAGGACCATTAGTGCCATAAAGGGGAACTGAGGCAGAGTCAGAGCTCCAACCCTACGCATATAGGAGCCCATACAACCGCAGGTGGAGAGCTAGCGGAGGGGCTCAACAGATAAGCCTTGGCCCCCACTTCCCATAACTATTATATGACCACCAACAGTGAAGCAGAAGGTCGAGCCGGCAGGGGTGCGAATTTGGCCCTCATCCCTAGTCTTATGGATAGATATGTGACCACTCACCTGGGCAGGTGGTGGGGAGCCGGCAAGGGTAGGCAGTTGGCCTCGACCCCCGGCTACATAGACAAGATGTGACACTATGGTGACATAAAAGGAGCTTATCCAGTGGTTGCAGCCAACTGGCCCTAGCGCCCAACCTTATGCGTTCCACATGACCCAATTTTTGCGCATAGGGTTTATTGGAAAAATTAAAGAGGACACTAATTTCCCTTTTTGTGGTGGGAATCTCATCAGTCCTATGGTGAAATTGTCACTTGACAGACTGAGAAAATGGCGAAATTGATGAGCAGTTAGCAGGTTTTTCCAATTTGCAGGACAAATAACATAACTTGTCTTGGAGAAGCATATATTGCTCAATTTTTAACATTTTTGAGCTCAAGAAGAGCCTAGATTGGGGGTTTTTGAGTTTTCTGGACTCAATGGAAGCCTCAATTTTATGATTTGAGTGCTTTATGATGGAATTTTTGCATAATCAATTCTTTTAGTGCTAGAAGCAGAGTCAATTTTGAAGCAATTTTGAGGCATATTTGAGCATGGAGAGAGCCTAGTTAGAGGTTTTCCAGCCTTCTGGTTTCATCTGCAACAATTGTTACTTCTATAGAAAAGCTCTTTTAATCCTTTTCTTAATATATTATGGAGAGAAGCTCGTTTAAACTCTTCATTGTGGAGGAGTTGCATGTTTATGCTCTTTATTTTTGATGGAGTACAAGGACATATTGTGTGGGAGTCCCTTTTATGTTGACATTTTCATGACTTGCTGTAGGGAGTCATTTTTTAGAGTGAGAATTATTTGGAGGAGAAAAAAACCACTCTACCATCAACAAGTTGTATGTACTCATTTGTTGTTGAAATCAATATATCAGTCTAGTTGGTTGAGCAAGCCTAGAGATGTAGCCTAGCAAGGGTGAACTCCATCATCAAATGTCAATTTCTTCACTTCATGTTTATCATTTTGAGATGCATGTGTATTTCTCTCTCTTTTAAGTTCGTGTGGAAAACTTAACTCACATTCTTGAAGAGGTTGTGAAAATCGTTTACATTTAAAGACCCATTTTGTTAACTTGAAAAGTGTTAGAGGACGGTAAATTGTTTATAGGAGTGTTCCCTCCATTTTGATATCAGGTGGTATCAAAGCAAGTTCTGACCAAGTTGCAAGTATGGTCAATAAATTGAAGTGGGAAAGACTCCAAGAGTTGGAGGAGATTAATTTTCTCTTAGAATGGAGATTGTTGAGTTGAGGAGATTGCTTGAAGTTGTAGAGGGGGAGAAAAGGAAAATGCGCCTACAATTGCAACATGTAGTGGAGGAGAAAAATAGTGAGAGTTCCATTCGAGTAGCAAAGTAGCCCTCTAAAATGAAGCCAATTTGTGGTGATGGTTCATACACAAGATATGGAACCTATGTTGAGAATGATGCTTATGAGTCTTTCCAACATTTGAAATATTCTCCTTATGTGCCAATTCGTAAAAGTGGAAGGCGTGACTCATCATCCACTTTGTCATCAACATCTAAAACAAAAAATATGGGTGACAAGTCAAAGGAGGTAATTAGCATTTCTAGTTCTACTCCAGCTAATGTTGATAACACATCTTTTGCAACCTTTGAGAATCATACAAAAGGTACTGGTATGAAGCTTTTAACTCGATGGGTTATGATGGAAGAGGCCTCAGAGTAAATGGCCAAGGCATCACTAATCCCATTGAGGTGAAGGAATGACCATGATATGAAGGATTGGGTTATGGTTGATGAGCCTCATAAATTGGTAATTATATGGGCTCATTTTACCTCCTAACCTAGTCAAATGAACCATTCTCTTAGCTTATTGTATGATTTTCTTCTTATATTTATGCTTATAGAGTGAGTTGAGTTAGTTATGATGCCATGTGGTCTAATATGTGTTTAATGCAGATTATTGATGAATTTTGAGGTCAAAGTCAAGGATCCATTGGACAAATGGTAGCAATAACTCAAAGTGGACAAAGGAGAGGACTTATAGGAGGGAATCCACCTCATTTATTACTCCTCCCTTCGAATTCCCCTTCATTTAGCTCGGAGTACAAGCAGCCAAGTCATGCACTAGAAGCCACCTGAGCAAGTGGAGAATGACTGATGATTATCTCGAGTTTTGGGAGCCAAGCCACCCTGATTTTCAGGAAGCTGTTGGTAGCTTCATTTGTATAAGTAGAGAGGCCTAGGGCCTCACTAGGGTTAGATTTTTGTTGTACATTTTCTTATGTAAACTCTGCTCAACTTCGAGCTTATTATTTTGACAGCTCCATGTAATCTTCTTATTGTTTTGGAAATAAAGATGGAATCCTTTTTTAGTTAACACTGAGTTACCTCAGAGGGATGAAGCTCTTGGGTTAGGGCCCAATATAAGAAGCCAAGCTCCTCTTTAGTTGTATTTGTATGTTTTATTTCAGTTTGTAGATTAGGTTGTTGTTAGATGTATTTCTTTCATGGTTAAGAATAGGTTGCTTTTGATGATTCAATAGTTTGCTTCCATGTGTGCTTTATATAGCAGGTTACGTAGTGATAAAGAAAAGATCCAAATGGCTATAAACGGTGCCTCAGCCTCTCTTGCTCCCTTTGGGACCATGATTTGAGGCAATGAACCTCTTGCTGTCCCGAAAACATAGATTTTCTTCATTCGTAGGACTTCTAGTGTTTGCAACTTTTTAGTTGGCTAATAGTCTAGTTTTCTTTCCTTCAGAACTTCTTCATCATGCTCATTTCTTCATTTACAATAATATTCTTTCATCCTTTCCTTTCTTGCAGCATTTCTTAGCATATCCTTTCATAGATCATAGTTTAGACTAGTTGGATGCAAAACTATGTTGTTTTAGATGCACTTATTTCATTGCTTGCTTAATCTCATTGGTTGACTGTCAGTTGTTTATGCAGTAGATATCTTCTAGCAGTAGGTTAGCCAATCATCCATCCCATCCTCCATTTTATCCATGCCCTACAGGTCACCCAAGGCTCCCCTCAATTCTGCTTTAGTTTCCTGCATTTTCTATAGAATTTCTTCCTCTCTCGTTGAGCAAATCTAATCACCTTTCTCTCTTCTAATGATTCTTGGTAGACACTAGGTGCCCTAACACTTCATTCCAACCTTCATCCACCTTTTCCATCCACTTTGACACCTTCAAAACATTGAAAACTCCTCCTATAGGCCTCCTATAGAACGTTGTTTTTCCTCCTATAGATTTCTTGTGTCCTCCTGTAGACTATCCTATAGGCTTCCTTTTGAAGGCTGAGTGTGGGAAAAGCCTCCAAAAGGCCACCTGAGACCTCCTAGGACCCATCCATACCATCCTACATCCTCTCAAGTCCCAAAACCACGCTTCAACACCACCTATTTGTTGTCACATTCACACACAATAAATTATATGTATGTCAAATTCACATAAAAATACATAAAAATCCAAACAGATGTTTTTTGCTTATTTACTTCTAGAAATAGATTAGTTATTTGTTGTTTACTTCCTTGAGTAGGTAATGGCATTCCTTTCATGGTTTTCATAGTGCTTTCTGCAAAAGTAGGATTACTTGGCTAATTAGGGTTTACCGGGTTTTCTTTACATTTCAATGTTTCTCCTTTCTGCAGTTAGAGTAGCATCTGTAGAGTAATATTATCTCATTTCATCACATATAGAGCTTCTTCTGGAATCCATAGAAGTTGGCTTGAACTCCTAGTGATCTTGCGCCAGCTGACCAAGTGACAACCTGTAGTAAGAACTAGTACTTGTGCATACAACACCGACGCTTCCATGTTTGTTACGAACTACCAGGTTGATAAGAGTAAAGTAGGCAGCCCAGGAGTTGCAGCATTATTGCTGCAACAGTGGTGCTCACCAATTTTTTGCGCCATTGCTGGGGAAGAGTTAGAGTATTCTGTGATTGCTGCTTTCTTCTATTTTCTATTGCAACATTCTACTCATAGTTTATTTCAGAAAAAGTAGACTAGTCCTTTCTTTTCCTTCAGTTCTGCATTTCCCTCCTTTTCTTTTCAATTCTTCAAATTTCATTTCAGCAAAAGTAGACTAGTCCTTTCTCTTCTTTCAAGTTCTGTATATCCTTGCTTTCCTCTTCAATTCTGCAAATTTCATTTCAGCAAGTTCATTTCAGTTAGTTGCAATTTGTTTTGTTCAATCAATTTCAGTTTTTGTAGGTACTATTAGTGTGGCAAAAAAAAGAAACAAAAATCAACCAAAAGGATTTTCTTTCATGCCTCGTAGGAGTAGAGATAATTCAAGGAAATTCTTACCCAACACCCCCACTGCTTCACACAACCAACCTTATCTCTTCTTCGGTGGCTGCAATCAAGAAGAACCCTTAGGTGAATAGGAAGACATATTTGAAGAACCTATAGGTGAAGAAGAAGAAGAAAACATTCATTTGGAGCCAATGGCTGAACACAGAAATGATAGGGGGAATGGAGGGAGAATAGAGGGTACCTTTCCCATTCGGGAGACCAATGGGGACACCAAAATGAAGAATATAAGCCCTTCTGCCCTACCTCATTTCCATGGTCTGACTACAAAAGATCCTGACACCTTTTTGTTTGAGTTTGCTCTTATCTGTCAAACCTATGACTATGTAGAAGATGAGAAAAAGTTGAAACTGTTCCCTTCTACTCTTAAGGATGTAGGCTTCCGCTGGTTCATGGGATTACCTGGCAATAGCATCACAACTTGGGCTCAGGTGCAGCAAGCCTTTAGCAATGAGTATCGAGACTATTGTAGGTCAAAATATACTAAAGAAGAAATTTTTTGAATGACTATAGGAAGTGATGAGTCCCTAGAACACTATGAGGAGAGGTTCCAGCTCAGTTACAAAAGGGCTACGTGTACACTTGACCCTGAGTCTCTGAATCTGAGTCCTACTCAGGGGAATTTAGGAAGATCTTTTAGACACCCTCCATCTACTAGTCGGCGGAGACATCTACCAACTATCATATGAAGACATAAAGACTATTTTTAGAAACCATTCTAGAGCAGCCAGAAAGAAACGTAGGGGGAGTCAACCCATAACCAATACCTCTTCCTCTAACTCATCCATTAAAGGAGAAATTGGAAACATGCTAGAAGACTTCAACAGTGAGATGCTGCAGACACTTGCCATGCAAATGGATACCTTGCATATCAAAAGGAAACAAGAGGAAGCAGAGAGGTCTTTGGCCATTTTCTGCCCTAGGTGCACCAGGAGGCATCCTAGGAATGAATTCCCATTGAACTCTACAAAAGTTTGTTTAGCTTGTGAAGAAAATCATTCTACAGACAAGTTCCCTTCCTTACTCGGACTTAAAGTTGTATATCAAGGGGCTGAGGGAGTCATTGAACAGCTCTATTACATAAAGCAAACGAGGCCGCACGAACCTAGACCATATCAGCATGGGATGCAAGGGACATCTCAGGCACACTACAACCCCAACCAAGTCACTTCCATACCTTCTTGGGCCCCCACTGCACATCCTTCCTAGTCCACGCCTCCTCCTTGGTCTTTCACATCTCCATATCATGCCCAACCAAACACCCATTCATTTCAATCCTATGCTCAGCCGCAACCTCAATGGAATGCATCTCATTAGGGGTGGAGGCCCCAATACAACTCTCCTCCTGCTCTTTTGCCTCCACCACCTCCCCAACCACAACCGTTACTTCCTGCTCCACTAAAGCAACCCTAAATGCCTACCCAGCCAAATTTGAACCCGAACAATAAATAGGCTCAACAAGTGTATAGTGGGGAACCATGATGCCTGACTTATGTTGTGGAGATTCAAGAAATTAACTCACGATTTGGGAAAGTTCTCCCAGATAGCCAAACTCCACCCAGGGAGGTTGAGGAAGATAAAGAGGAAAGTGAACCTAAAGCAAATCCACCCTTCCCTGAGAGACTATCTGCAACAGTCCAGCCTACCCCAGAAGAAACTGAACTTCTGAGAGAATTGAAACATTTATGTGTGAAGATACCACTTCTCCAAGCCATAAAAGATGTGGCTATATATAATAGGTTGATCAAAGAGAAGTGCTTTAGGCATCCAAGAAGGCACAAGAGAGATGCCCCAACCATCAATGTCATAGGGAAACTATCCAACTTGATGTTAGGGCAAGTAATCTGTCCAAAATATCTAGACACTGGAAGCCCAGTAGTTGATGTCCACATCAATAGCACCATGATCCCACACACCTTGATTGATTTGGGAGCTGCCATTAATGTGATGACAAAAGACACAATGCTCAAACTCAACCTCCAGGGCTCCTTGAGCAAGACCACGACCATGCTACAGTTGGCAAACCGCTCCACCGTGACCCCTGAGGGGATTGTGGAAGATGTGATGGTCTCCAATGATTCTTGGGAGTAACCTACTGACTTCTTAGTTCTCTAGCCAAAGGCAAAGCTCACTGGGTATCCTCGCATTCTGGGAAGATCTTGGTTGGCTACTGTTGATGCCTACGTCAACTGTTGAGCTAGGAACATGACCATAAAGATTGAGCATATGTCCAAGCAGTTAATCCTATATCCTTCTGCCCAACCATTGTTAGAACATGATCTACCTCTCTGGTTGGAGGAGGAAGATGAGGATGAAGTCTATTCTACACCACTTTGTGCATTAGAAATCGCCATGGGAGGAAACTGCAAGATGACGATGATATGATTGAAAATCTGATTCAGAATCCACTTCCCAGTGTATCACCATTAGAGGACATAGTAAGAGAAATGAAAATAACCCCTCAACTGATCTTTGTGCAGTCGACTTCACTCCTCTTTGTGTTAAGAATATAGAGTTTGGCCCAGAAAGAACCATGAAAATCAATCCATCCCTATCCACTTCCCAAGAGAAGGAACTATGTAGCTTGCTGAAAAAACACCTAGATGCCTCCGCCTGGAGTTATAAGGAGATGAAGGGAGTGCACCATTCAGTATGTACTCATCATATATACATCAAGGAGGATTGCAAGCCAGTCAGGCAGCCTCAAAGGAGGATGAATCCAACACTTAAAGATATTGTTAAGGAAGGACTATAGAAATTGCTTGATGCAAGATTCATCTATCCCATCTCTAACAGTGAATGGGTCTCTCCTTTGGTGTTAGTTCCAAAGAAAAATGGTAAGTGGAGAATCTTTGTTGACTATCAGGAATTGAACAAAGCCACTAAAGAGGACCATTTTCCTTTACCTTTCATAGATCAAGTGTTAGACAGTCTCTCAGGGAAAAAGTTTTTCTCTTTTCTAGATGGGTCTAGCGGGTACAATCAGATTCAAATCAGCTTGCAAGACCAAGATAAGACCACTTTCACTTGTCCTTGGAGTACCTTTGCATACCGGGTCCTTCCTTTTGGTTTTTGTAATGCTCCCGCCACTTTCCAAAGAGCAATATTGAGTATATTCTATGAATTAGTTCATGATGCAGTAGAGATATACATGGATGACCTTACTCCTTATGGCTCTGACTTTCAGGAAGCCTTATCTAATCTAGGAAAAGTTCTAGACAAGTGTATTGAGATGAACCTATCCCTCAGTCCAAAAAAATGTGAATTTTTGATGACTAAAGGGATCGTGCTAGGTCATGCAATATCTCAACAAGGACTGCAGGTGGACCCCAACAAAATTTCCATCATCAAAAGGGTCTCACCTCCTCAAAAGGTGAGAGATGTCAAAAGTTTCCTAGGTTTAGCAGGGTATTACCAGAGATTCATTAAAGATTTCAGTAAGCTAGCCTCTCCTTTGTTTGCCCTCTTAGGTAAATATGTTGAGTTCATATCGTTGGAAAACTGTCATGAAGCCCTAGATACCTTGAAGAGCAAGCTCGTGACTGCCCCAATTCTGAGAGGCCCAAACTGGGCCCTACCTTTCCACATTCACACAAATGCCTCGAACAAAGCAATAGAAGTAGTCTTAGGAAAAATTGATGAAAAATTACCTTATGCCATATACTTTATAAGCAAAAACTTGTTAAAGGCAGAGTTTAACTATACGGTGACCGAGAAGGAACTCCTAGCTGTCGTGCATTCCTTAAACAAATTTAGACATTATATCAAAGGCTATCAAACCTTTGTGTACACTAATCATGCTGCAATTAGATATTTAATGAATAAACCAGATGTAAATGCTCACATTATTAGATGGTTGATTTTACTGTAGCAGTTTGATTTGACCATTATTGATAAGCCAGGTAAAGAAAATGTTGTTGCTGACTTTTTGTCTAGAGTAAATTTTCCTGTAGGCGAAGAAGGAATGGTGGATGACCAAATGCAAGATGAACATCTATTTGCTATCTCAGTACTCTCTCCATAGTTTGCTGATATAGCAAACTACTTGGTTTCAGCATAGTTCCCACGACACTTGTCCTCAAAAGGAAAGAGGAAGATAGTAAGGAAAAACACCCCTTTCAACTGGATTGGGGGCAATATCTTCAAACTTGGACCAGATCAGATCTTGAGAAGATGTGTTAGGGAGGAGGAAGTCTTTGACATCCTCCTGACCTATCATGATGGGCCTTGTGGAGGTCATTTTGCAGCAAATATAACTACCTTCAAGATACTACAAGTAGGCTACTACTGGCCCACTCTTCATCAAGATGTGAGGAGATATACCAGCTAGTGTGATTGGTGTCAGAGGATGGGGAAACCTACTCCAAAGGATAAGATGCCCATGCAACCTCAAGTCACCTTTGAGCCATTTAAGAAGTGGGGCATGGACTTTGTGGGTTCTATCAGCCCTCCTTCAAAGTAGAAACAATACATCATTGTGTGCACCGATTACCTGACAAAGTGGGTATAGGCAAAAGCAATCAAAGCAGCAACAAAAGAAAAAGTAGTTGAATTTTTGAGAGAAAACATATTCTACAAGTTTGGGTATCCAAGAGAGTTGGTCACAAATCAAGGTAGTCAGTTCACTTCCAATTTGATTGAATACCTGCTCACACATCATAGAATCAAGCACAGGACTTCCACCCCTTACCATCCACAAGCCAATGCGCAGGCGGAGGTCACTAATAGAGCATTGGAAGGGACCCTGACAAAGGTAGTGGGAGTAGCAGAAAAGACTAGGCGAACAGATTAGTTGAGGTCACTTGGGCCTACAACACAACATGGAAGACCACTATAGAGTTCGCACCCTATGAACTGGTCTATGGGAAGAAGGTTTTGTTGTCAATGGAATTTAAATTCAATACCCTAAGGATGGTAGCTTAGCTGGAGCTAGACCTCAGCCATGCATAGAAAAAAAAAAAGATTACTTCAGCTCAATGGATTGGATGAACACAAAATGTAGGCCCTTCTCCATACGAAGGTAGTTCAGCTTCAGAGAAATATATGGCATGACAAAATATCAAGGAAAATAAATTCGAAGAGGGAGATTGGGCACTACTCTATGATTCAAGATACAAAGATTTCAAGGGCAAGCTAAGGACAAGATGGCTGGGACCCTACACTGTGGAGAAATGCAATGATAATGGTTCAGTTCTGATCAGAACCATTGATGATGAAGCCATCCCCGTGCTTGTCAATGGACATCGGTTGAAATTATACAAGAAACCCCTATCCAAGCGAGAGTTCATTGAATATTTGAATAAGATAGTGATGGTAGTGGAGCATGTCTTAGCCTCCTCTTCACCCACTCACTGAAGAAAAAGAAAAAAAAAAGGACTCAAGTGAAAACCTCCATGAGGCGCTTGAGTCCCATCACTGGGTTGAAAACCTCCTCTAAGGCAGCTCAGTGATGTCAAAAAAGAAGAGAGAAAAATAAGATCCCTGGGTGAAAACCTCACTTGGAGGAGCTCAAGGCAGGCAATTAGGGTGAAAACCTCCCTGAGGCACCCTAGTCGTTTTCAAAAAAATAAAAAAAATAAAATGAATTTTCAGTTGCATTGCAGCTTTGCAGGAGGAATACAGGAAGCAGCAGAAGGTGCCAAGGGAGGCCTGAAACCAACACCAACACCTATCCTACCTTCCCACACCTTTCTCCATCATTCTTGGCATTTTTTTCACCTCACTATGCTTCTTTTTCAAAAACTATGTTTTCGACAAGAGGCTCTGTGTTTTCTATAGGAGGTTCCTGTAGAAATTACAAAGAGCCAGAAATGGATATAAACGATAGTTTGAGGGACAAGGAAGCTTCATAATAAATATATAAATCCTCCTACAGTATTCAAACCTCCTTCCCATCATTTCCAATCCTACATCACATCCCAAGCATTATTCTTCTTCATGTCCAAGAAAAACACATAAAAAATAGTTTTTCAGGAAAAGAAAAAAAAACACAAAAAATAAGAAAGGAAGCAGCACCATCCACCTCACCTAAAGCCTACCTATTACTTCTCCATCTCTATCTACATCTTCGGCATCATCCTCATAGCTCCAAGAACAGAAAGAAGCTAAAGTTTCAAGGGGAGAAGCAGCTACAAGAGCTCTTAGAGAAATTCCTGTAGCAAATGATCCCATTAAAATCCAGCATCAGCAATAAGAGGGTGCAAATATGAAGGTTGAAGAAGACACTTGAAGTTCAGATCCAGCCAGAGAAGAACCTGCACAAGGCACAACCACACATCAGCAAGCAGAAAACATGCAACAAAAGAAGCAAAGGCATGCAGCAAAGAGAGAGAGAGCCACAACACCTCACAGAACATGCACTCAGATCTCAGGTAAGTAATTAACCCGCTCCTCTATTTGCATCTGCGTAATTAGAAGGCATGCAACAACAACAAGATGGTTGAGGTTGAACGAGTGAAAGGTGGCCAGTTAACTTGGCCACTTTCATCTAGTTGACTCCACTCATCCAAAGATGTCACCCACACGTGCACACAGTCAACTCAAGAAAGATGTCAAGGACAGGTAGTGGAGGAAGTGTGAACTTTGATGCAATCATTGGGGCAGATTACGAGGAAAGCGCCATGATGATAATGTAGGTGGGGACCAACGGTCTGAATATGGCCAACGTACACTTTTCCAGTTCACCCTCCATCACTGGAAATATCCATAAAAGGTAATAAGTACTCCTCCCCGAGCACTCTCACCACCTTTTCCTTCATTCTCTCCTCAAAACTTTGCTCTTGCAATCTCCTCATGCCCCCATAGCCTTGTAACCATCATTCTCCATTAATATCTCCCATATTCCTGCTCGTGGTGTTTTCTACAGGAGCACTTACAGGTTCTACAGGAGAACCTATAGGGATTCTACAAGAGGGGCAGTAGTCTTCTATAGGAGGGCTAGTGAGTTGTTTTGAAGGACGAAAACACATGTTTTAACATGATTCTTGGGTTGAGGAGGTATTCTCCATGCATAACCCCATTCAATATCAAAATATGCAAGCAGTGGTTTAAATTTGAGGGTGAAATCAAGCCTTTAGGTGGAGGAAATAAAAACATTTCTACTTATTTCTTAACAAAAATAGAGTCTCTCTGTTTCTATGTTTTTCTTCAAAAATTGTTGTCTCCTTCTCCACATTTGGTTTCCCAAAGAAGCATAAACAAAATGACAGGAGGTTTTATGGGAAGGAGCCCACCAACTCCTCCAGGCTCCATGCACATCCCCAAGTAGTGGACATATTCACAAGAGCAAATTGGATGAACTTTTTTTAGAAATTCCGAGGGTTTGATGAGGAAATTGATCAAGAATTTTCCCACTCTTTTGTCCCTCAAACCAGAGCACATGCCACTATCACCTTTGGAGGTCTTTCCATGGAGATAACCCCTGATTTTATCAGTAGGGTCACTACCCTTCCTCTTGGATTTCTTTGGAGTAAGGATGAGAAACCAATTGGCCAGGCTGCTAAAAAAACTTCTTCCAAAATAATAAAACCCCTGTAAAGGATTAAAACGGCATTAGAAGGGCTAGCATACCATATCCTTGGGATGAGGTTAGCTACCAAATAATCAAATATATTTCCTATGAGGGGAAGTAGATCATTATCTATGGTTACCACTTTAGAATCCTTCATGAATTAAGGTATGGCATGGACACTCCAGCCCCTCAGAAGCTCAACATCCCCTACTTCCTCCTGCAATCTCTCACTGACTCCAGCACTAAAGTTCAAGTAGGAAATTTAGAGCAGCTAGTTCACCATGGGTTAATCAAAATTTTAGTGGAAGAAGCCCTCCATAAATTTACACTCCCTATAGCATGGGAAACCTTCCGAAACATGACAACTGAGGATGACATAAAGACCATAACCTATGATATCATTCCTACTAGCAGTGAGGAGGAAGAGCAGCAAGGGGGAGAAGGTGAAGCAACTGGTGACTTAGTAGAACAAGAAGGGAGGAAGGAAGAAACTAAGATAGAGGAGGAGAAAGCTGAAGAAATAGAGCAGGAAGAAACAGAGCAAACAAAAACAAAAAAAAGAAACAGAAGGAGGAGAAAAAGGGGCGGAAAAGAAAAAACAAGGAGAAGTATCCCCTGAGACTCTGGAAAGAGAGGCAGCAATTGTTCTCACTACCCTTAGTACACCCATAAAGCCAAAGCAGAAGAGGAAAAGGCAGGCCTCCATGTATTTTAGGGCTAGGAAGAAAACAAGAATCAAAACAAGAAACCCCAGCCTTCTTCAAAAGTGCCAATTATAATTGAAGATTCATCCTCTACCCAAGGAAAGGAATCCCCTTCTAAGGCACCTATCACATATGAAAGGGGGACTCCTAGATCTCCCACGTGGAAAGAATTGGTATAACTATTGTTACACTGAAATTTGTCACCATGACTATCTGCAGTTAATATGGCTCCATCAATAGTCATATTATCCTCCTTGTCAAGCCTTATACCTTTGCTCTCCATGTCAAACTTCAAAAAAGAGAGAAAGTCATTAAAAATCATGTTTATCTCTGGGTACGCAGGTTCTCTCTACCTTCCCTGCGTGTACGCATCCCAAGCTCATTGTACCTGCATACTTGTACACTCTGTAAGCCAAGGGATGGGTGCGTACTCCTATAAAGGTCAAAAGGCGCAAGTTTCATCTTAAAAGAGTTACTTGTGGTCACTTCTAGAGCTTTCTAGAAGAGTGTTTGATGTGTATTGAGCGCCTCCAGATGGTTCATGCATCCCTATGATAGAGGAACTTATCCCATCAAGAGAGGAGCTACCCCATCCAAAAGAGGGAGTATCCCATTGATGTTGGAACTGAATAACTTCCTCTAGAACACTATAAATACAGGCCTTGGGCAGAGGAGGGGAGGTTGAAAGCTAAACATTCCAAAGGGTAGATGCTGCTGGAATTAGGACTTCCATTGTTAACTTGTGAGGAGAGATTACCATCCTTTCTTGTTACCATATTGGAAGTGGGTGAGCTTGTCAAAGTAGAGGAAATCTCTTGTTGGACCCTGGGAGGAGCTTGCACAACACCAAGGCTCAGGTTGTAATGGTTTCTTTTGTTTCCTTAATACAAATAAGTCCATTCTTCTCAATGATTTGTTGTTAATGAGTTGTTTCATGTACTCCTTGGTCTGTGTGTTGAATATGTTTTGTTTTATGAGATATTCAGGTGTTATTTAATCGTTTTCTTGTTAGTGTATGCAGGTTTTGACGTGAAGGAGGAGCTCA
This sequence comes from Pinus taeda, assembly GCA_000404065.3. Classification (NCBI taxonomy): domain Eukaryota; kingdom Viridiplantae; phylum Streptophyta; class Pinopsida; order Pinales; family Pinaceae; genus Pinus; species Pinus taeda. The sequence goes on from APFE030920971.1 coordinate 24,750, forward strand.
TCTGGATCGGCGAGGCTGGACTGCTACAACAGCGTTGGACTAAGGTAGGATCGGAAAACACTTGGTTTCTCATAGAATAATGTATGTTAGAGAAGGATTGCTCTTTTTTGTTTTGTTTGTCACTAGAGAGTCTTAGACTCCTATGGAGGTTAGTTTTGTCCGCAAAAATAACTCTTTCCGCATGACAAATTGGCGACTCTGCTGGGGACTCCATTGATGTGCTTGATTTTTCCTTTGAGTATTACTTTGATCTAAAAAGAGTCTTGTTTCTTTTGTTTTTTGATTGCTTGACTGTGGTTTTGGGTGCGTTAGCTTAGAGTCTAGTTTGGATTTAGTTTTTCTTCATTTTGCCAGCAGTACGCACCCTCTGAGTTAGACACAGTGCATACTTGTACGCACAGTCTCTTTGCACACAGAGCGTGGATGCACCTGGTTAAACAGGCTGCTTGCGTACCCTGTTAAAATTGAAAAAATTCCAATTTTATCCATTTTTTCCCTTTAGATTTTGTTTTTCTTAGTCTTTACTGCCCAGATCCACTGGTTATCTGTCAAAAATATTCACCTGCACTTGTCCCATTAGTGTTGAAAGTTTTGGTGAAATTCATTGAAAATTTAGCATTAGGGTTTTGATTTTTGTATTGGTCCTGTAGTGACTTTGGATTTAGAAGTTGCGGAACCTTAGATATCTCTGGTTTTGTCAGTCTTCTTAGGAGTCGGACCAGTCGTAAAGTCTACCCGCGTGAGCGACCTACCTTTGTGTTGCCTCTTTGCGAAATTTCAATACAGCTTGTTCATTTAAAGTTGTGAATTTCATTTTCAGAAAAGAACAAAAAGAGTCTGATTTTTTGTTTTGATTAGTTTGTGATTCTGCATAAACTAGTCCTTGGACTGATTGTTGCCAAGTAAAACATCCCGGAATCATCTTAGTAGGCTTTTTGCCTCTTAGATTTACTTGTTAGGGAAAGTTAGGTAAATTTCCTTTGATTTGATTTTTGAGTGAATTTTTCATAGATTTTCATAGATCTTGAAATTGCTTTGATTAGATTAGTTTTACACGCTTTATTAAATAGGAAAATATAAAATATCTCCTTTGCAAAGTTTTCTTTAGAGTAGCATTTGACGTCTTTGAAAGAGAAAGTAATTTTTCGTGAAGTAATGAGTGGTCATGTTTTGTGCGCTTTGAAAAGATAAAGAGATTGTTTCTTTGATTGTCTATTAAGAAAGTTGTTTTATCGAAAGATTGCATTCTCTCAACTCTCTTAATTAGAAAATTCATTGAAAAG
>APFE030920971.1:43651-56760 GCA_000404065.3 Pinus taeda
TATTGTGCCCTTACATTATTATTGTTATGTAGGCTCTAATTATGTTATGACCCCTTAGACTCCTATATATAGAGAGGAGGTCTTTTCATTTGAATCATCCAAGAAATGTTGATTTATGTAATGTAAAGGAGGTTGCCCCCTCAAAGAGGCTAAATTCTAAGGCGTTGATCTCTCTTTTCTATCTTTTCTTGAGCTGGTTTCATAACAACATCTAAAAAGAGAGAAACATGAGAGAAAAAATGCATAACTAAACCATCAAAGCACAACCACAAAAACCATCATCATGCATGAGACACAAGATTTTTGGTGGAAACCTTTCTGGGAGAAAAACCACCCTTGCTACTATTGCGCTGCTCGGAATATCTATTATGTCAATTAATTGGTATTTTACATAGATAGTTGACTCCTATCAACAAGGAGGGCTGACCTCATATATTATCAACTGACCCCCATGAACCATGAGACTCGATTCTACTCATTAGCTTGGAAGACTATGTTCTCAAACAAATCTATGGATAACCATCCATTGGAATCCACCATGATTAGTGATCCTCGCCCAAATTCAATTGAAATATCTAACTCCGATTGGATGAAAAAATTGTTCATTTCACCAATACTACAAAATCACTGCTCCATTCTCATGAAGTCACTACTCCACTACTATATGCAGACCTTGTTTCATATATATTCAGATTAGATCTAAGACACACTACTCAACTCAGATACAACTCTGCAATCATAATATCGGCAACAAGACTCTCTACAAATCATCATCAAAAAACACCACCAATTGTGTGCTCTCAACACCAACAAAATAGTGGCTCAATTCTATGCATCAACTCTGCAAGAATATGACAAACCAACAACTAATAAACTAAACACAATAATGTAGGCATTAACACTAGTCTGCAACAATAAAATCATCAAACCCCACAACAACATATGAAATATAATGGCTCATTTCCATTCACAACAACTCCATGCATACACAAAAAACTAAAATGTAAAAAAAATAGACTCCCTATGCAATTTCCTCCTCAACCATCAATTTGATATGCATAATTGATATTTTTCTTCAGAACACTACTTCAGTCTTCAAAATTGCTCATACAACTAACATATGTACACATGCACTATGTATTTATACCCTCCACAACATATGGAACATTCTCCTACTTATTTTCAGCCTTTTCTCTCACATACTCGCTTAATCAACCCTCACCCAGTTCAAAAGTGAAGAATAGGAAATATACAGGGCGAATTGCACTTTTGGACTGCAATCAAGAGTGCAAAAGTTGACAAAATCCAACGACTATCATCACTACTTGTGCATTAAAGGTGTTCATACCCAACAGAGGAATTTCTCAACCATTTTCAACCTTTTTCAATTAGTATAAAACCTTCTAGGAAAATTCAATGTCAAAATACTCTATATGTGACGAGGAATGCATAGGAAAATTCATTTTAAGCCTCAACCACACCCACAAAACTAGTAGATTTTGGTTGTAACCGTACTTGTTTGTTTGAAATTTCTTGGAAGGTGTACAAATAACACTCCACTTAAGTCACTAGGTGACACATGACCCTAACAACAATTTATGGTTGCTTGCGCTTCAGATATGCAATAAAACTTGGAAAACCTGCAACAAAACAACATATATGATCCAAAACAACAAACACCAATATATATATCCATTGCAATAACCCAAATGCAAAGACTTTAAAATGAATAAATATTTTATTCATAACACCTAGTGAAGGAGATCTACAAAAAGGATCTGCAAATCCCCTTCCGTGGGATGGATCCTTTGATGTCATGCTTCAATAATCAATTCTCTATCTCAATGTATGAAAAACCCAGAATAATGTGGAGAACTCAAATGGGAGCTCAAGAAAAAAGAGACGATAATGGTGATGATGATAATGATCATGATAACAAAGTATTGTGTTAATCTTGAAAATGGATAATAACAAAATAATATTGACCAAATCAAGATCTAAACATTAGGAATACTTTATTATATTTTTTGGAGAGGGAAAAGATATTCAAAATGGTCAAATATCTTTATATATAAATACTTAACAAATAAAATGATTTATTAATTATTTCACAAGGATTAAGAATCGTGTGAAATTGAAATAATTATTAAATAATGATTTAACAATTATTCCAATAACAAAATTAAGGAATAATAAATAAATAGTGTTTTATTTAATTATTCCTAGGGGATTTATTCAAATGTGACAAGGAATAATTATCAAAGAATGATTTAATAATTATTCCTAGAGAAAATTAAATAAATAATGATTTATTCAATTATTTTCATGGGATCATTTTTAATTTTAATCAGAAATAATTTAATAAAAATGGTTTACTAAATTATTTCTCATGGTAAAAGTGATCTTACTATGGTAAAATTAATCCTACATGGTGTATTTCAATCCACCTAGTTACAAATGGCTAGGTGATAATTTTTTGGTGATAATATATTGCCCCCCAAAGTATGAGTTTTAGGAGAAAATCGTATGACCAAAATATGTTGTAGGTTACATTTCCATGAGAAACCAAAGGAGAGAGAGAGAGAGAGAGAGAGAGAGGCATGCCCATACCTGCTAAGATAACTACGTACAAATAATAATGGTGAGTCCAACAATACAGGATTGAGCTACAAAGTACATGATACATGATATGTTAGCATAAATGGGCAAAACAATAATACAAAGGATCCCATATACACAATGCACCTAGAAAGACATAGGCTAAGACAATACAATAATATCTGAGTACATTAGATATAATGGCCTTCAAGCTAACATGGTAAGGGGGATCATAACCAAATAAGTCATGCTATATAGGTAAGGGATCTAAAGATCTAAATGGATCATTTGAAGGAGACATGCATGTTGTGGGTGATGTAAGCGTATGAAACCGAACCTATCACATCTGCGGAACTGCATGTGAATCTAGATCAACATATGCGGACATCCTAGCATGTGGGGGGCTACTTGAAGACCACGCCCTCATGAGGTTTGGAACATCTCACACATACCCAGGAATCCTGGTATGATCATTTGGATCAATAAACCATCAAGTGTATGATTCTCTATCATGCGATAAGGAGTTGGCGTCGAGCACATGAGAAATAACCAAGTCAAAGGGAAATGATGATTCCCTTTTCTTGATCTAAGGCATTGAACAAAGATGAAGTTTGGAACCAAGGTACATCACCCTTTAGACCACACTTCTGGAATAAATGTGCAGAAGTTGACATAAGAGGGCCCGACAGAGTTAAGGAAATAAGGAATCCTTATCAGAGGCATGAGGTATCATAGAAGGGTGACTGATGGATTGACACTAGGGATGATGATGGAAGTAAACAAGATGAGTGATGAACTGGCGACTTCCCTTTCTAGAGCATGATATGTATGGTTGAACTAACAACGACTGACTCGATTCCTGAGGGGATGGTCAATGACTCAAATGAGGGTCATGCTAAGATAGAGTAGTAGAGTTGGAGGCAAAATATGAATATAATGGGGTGGATGTGACATAAATATGTATTGAACACTATAACTGGACTCAAGGGGACTCATAGCAAACTCCATAGATATAAGGTGACTCATCTCTGATGCTCTGAACACGTGTGACTCGATGATGTTGCTATGTGGGGGAGGCTTGGAGGGGACCATAAAAACATGAGTAAATGATGGTTACTCATGACAATAATGGACATGCGAGTCAAACAGTGCAAAGGCGAATTGGTACGAGAGTACGGGTGGCTCAAATGGAGAAATTTGATTTTAATAGGCAACAAAGTGAGACCTCATGGGAAAAATGAATTCCTGGTCAAGTGTCAAGTTACCAAAAAAAGGGAGATCCATTATAGAACTTGGTGAGAGCTTTCCAACGATGCTGATGGTTCGTCGAATGAAGCTACAGTTTGGTCATAATGGGTTATGGAAAAACTAGTTTTTTTCCTATCAAAGGGTTTTTTCCTCGAAATCCAATTCATTTTCATAGTGAGCTGTGAAGAATTTGGAGAGGAGGAGAAAGCCATAAATCTTGTGGATCTAGAATTTAGAACTTTAACTAGATTAAGTTTTTTCAAAATGAGGAATTAGAAAGTCACTTTGTTCACTAATTTTAATGTAGATATTCACCATTTTTTGTATAAAAATGATCATGATAAACTTTATATTTTTTTTATATAAACTTGCTAAAACAAATATTTCACATCTTAATCATGGATTCCTTACATTATCTATTTCAATAATTTTTATGGTTTATATTAAAAGATAATTTTTTTAAGGTTATTTTATGAAAATAATGATGTGTATGTTACTATAATTAACCCATTTAATTATAATCTAATATAGTAAATATCATGTATGTGTTAAGCTACGATTATTATTAAGAAAGTGTTGGCACAATTTAAAAGTCTATCACCTTTGCAACACTAGTAATATGGTTGAAGATTAAAAAACTCTCATAGATCATCCAGTTTATACTCATATTGGAATTAAATTTCAAAATATTTGTGATGCTACCAACCTTCTTGATTGTTTAACTAAACAAAATTATGATGAGCTTGAAACACTTCTTTTAATGCTTTTTGAGCATATTAACAATAAAATTTGAAATAACTTTTAGTAATATCTTTTTACCTTCTCATATACCATTTTTGGTCTTAGTGGATGATAATCATCACTATTACCATCATAATTACATACAATTGTAGGAAGTTTGCACCATTTTAGAGTTGAGGGGCAAAAAAATAGTATCAAATTAAATGTTGAAAGTGAGTAGTAGCATAATTTATTTTTATTTATTATTTGTACTTTTATGTTAATAAAAAAGTTGATTGAGGCTTGCTTAATGAATGATAGATTACTATGCAAGATACATATTAAGTATAAAGTTATTTAATGACAAATGATCTTATTGATGTGTCCAATATATACCATTAATTAGAACTTTAACTAGATTAAGTTTTTTCAAAATGAGGAATTAGAAAGTCACTTAGTTCACTAATTTTAATGTAGATATTCACCATTTTTTGTGCAAAATTATCATGATAAAATTTATAAAACAGATTTATATAAACTTGCAAAAGCAAATCTTTCACATCTTAATGTGGATTCCTTACATTATCTATTTTAATATTTTATATGGTTTATATTAAAAGATAAGTTTGTTAAGTTATTTTATGAAAATAATGGTGTATGTTACTATTATTAACCCATTTAATTATAATCCAATATAGTACATATCATGTATGTGTTAAGTTATGATTATTACTAAAAGAGTGTTAGCACAATTTAAAAGTCTATCACCTTTGCAACACTAGTAATATGGTTGAAGATTAAAAAACTCTCATAGATTATCCAATTTATACTCATATTGGAATTGAATTTCAAAATATTTGTGACGCTACCAACCTTCTTGATTGTTTAAGTAAACAAAATTATGATGATCTTGAAACACTTCTTTTAATGCATTTTGAGCATAACAATAAAATTCAAAATAACTTTTAGTAATATCTTTTTACCTTCTTATATACCATATCTGGTCTTAGTGGATGATAATCATCATTATCACCATCATAATTACATATTACTGTAGGAAGTTTGCACTATTTTAGAGTTGAGGAGAAAAAAGTAAAGTAGGATCAAATTAAATGTTGAATGTGAGTAGCAGATTGAGGCTTGCTTAATGAATAATAGATTAATATGCAAGATATATATTATAATAGATTAATATGCAAGATATTTATTAAGTATAAAGTTATTTAATGACAAATGATCTTAGTAATGTGTCCAATATATACAATTATTTAGAACTTTAACTAGATTAAATTTTTTCAAAATGAGGAATTATAAAGTCACTTAGTTCACTAATTTTAATGTAGAGATTCACCATTTTTTGTGTAAAAATTATCATGATAAAATTTATAAAACAAATTTATATAAACTTGCAAAAGCAAATCTTTCACATCTTAATGTGGATTCCTTACATTATCTATTTTAATATTTTTATGGTTTATATTAAAAGATAAGTTTGTTAAGGTTATTTTATGAAAATAATGATGTGTATGTTACTATTATTAACCCATTTAATTATAATCCGATATATAGTAAATATCATGTATGTGTTACGATTATTACTAAAAGAGTGTTAGCACAATAAAAAGGCTGTCAACTTTGCAACACTAGTAATATGGTTGAAGATTAAAAAATTGTCATAGATCATCCAGTTTATACTCATATTGGAATTAAATTTCAAAATATTTGTGATGCTACCAACCTTCTGGATTGTTTAACGAAACAAAATTATGATGATCTTGAAACACTTCTTTTAATGCTTTTTGAGCATAACAATAAAATTCGAAATAACATTTAGTAATATCTTTTTACCTTCTTATATACCATATTTGGTCTTAGCGGATGATAATCATCATTATCACCATCAACGTTACATACTATTGTAGGAAGTTTGCACCATTTTAGAGTTGAGGAGAAAATATTTTTTTAGGATCAAATTAAATGTTGAATACAAGTAGTAGCATCATTTTATTTATTTATTATTTGTACTTTTATGTTAAAAACTTGAGGCTTACTTAATGAATAATAGATTAATATGCAAGCTATATATTAAGTATAAAGTTATTTAATGACAATTGATCATAGTAATGTGTGCAACATATACCATCATAGGTATATTTTAAGTGGAGATGTAGGGATCAAATTTGTTCACGTGCAAACATTTTGAGTGAAAGATACAATGTGTTATTTTTCATTGTTGAAACTATATTTTTGAATGCTAAATAGAGTATATATACGACCAAATAAAAATTTTAACCATAAAAAACTTTTTTTCTTATATATAGATATATATGAAGTTGATATTGACATAAATTAGTTAACATAAATATTCAAATAGTTTCTCTGTATCTCTAGCTGAAATATTTTTGAAAAGTATAAGATCTAAACGTCTAATTCACACATTTTATATACTTCTAATTACTTTACAAAATATTCATTTTTTTAAGGTTTCTAATTAGAACATAATTTTTATTTTTCCCCCATATTGGGTTGTAAAATGAGCCTCTCATCGCAATTACCAATCATTTTAATGATCAAAATCAATCATGAATTAGAATAGTAACAAAGTAGTACAATTTGATTATTTTCAAATACAATAGGAAAGAGAAAAAATTGACTAAGATATTTATTACAAATGTTTAGTTTTTATTCCTTTAGTGTTTAAGGATATTATATTGAAAAGAACATATTAACATTCATCTAAAACATATATTCCTTACATTATTTCTATTATCATTAACATTTATATTTATGTATTAAATCTGACTTGTGAATAATAGATTTTGCAAAAACATCTTACCTATAAAGTTATTTAACAATATACTAATATTGTTTTTCTTACTATTATTGACCATTTTAAATTGACACTAACTACTTTTCCTATGTTGAGTACAAGTTAATTATACTAGTACAATGTTGGCACCACTTCAAAATCTATAAGAGGAAATATTTTATAATTCTAGTTGTGTTGTTCAATGATCAAAATATTTTTTTTATAAATTAGAGTGCAAAAAAATAGTGAATTTGATTTATATCAATTATAATAAGGAAAATTAAGGAAAACTCACCTCAAACATTATATCAAGTGTATAGCATTTATTCATTAAGTTTTTAAATGGTTTATATTAAATAGAATACTAATTAGGTACTCCGTTTTTTTTTTTGAATAGACCAAGTTTAGAAGATGTTTTTAAGTGCATTATTGAATTTGATTATGCATATTTGATATGGTGAGAAGTCATGTTGGTCTAATAAAGATTTGAAAACTTAAATATTTTATGGCATTGTCATGTAATTTGTATAACATATGATTACATTGAAATATTACATAATATAAAACTCCTCCAAAAAGAATATGAAGAGAATATTTGATATACAACAAATATGGAAAAGTGTGTCTGAATGTATATTAATAGATCTTTAAAAAAAAATTAATTCATGAATCATATAAAACTACTCTTAAGATATTCGCTCAAGTAGATCAAGGATGGCTTCTACACCATATTTGTTTGTCTTGGTCTTCTTGCGATGTTCTTTCTTTGGCATCCATGCCCACACTATGGTATTAATTGGAATAGAACTAAGTTCTGTGTCATTAGGATTTGGTACCCAATATTGCTCTAAAAATTTTTCATTGTATTTCCTTGACATAGGCTTCCACCAGTCAACATTTACATGAATATTCTCACTTTAATTATCCTTAAAGATATATGAGATGGATTTTTCCATCCAAATCATCTATTATGCATCCTCATTTTCTCATCTAACTAGCAACATCTTTCCTTTCTCAACATCAATCATCGTATTGAAAGTTGGTTTTGGCTTGTTGAATTTGGGTCCAACATATATTGGTTCATCTATCGCATTATCAAAATCTCCATCCATAATACTTGAGATTACTTGGAGTGCATTATGATCAAAATCAACAATGTGCCTTGTCTTGGGCCAGAAATCCTCAGAAGATGAATCACTTCCATCTATTATTCTATGATCATTATAGATTCCATCTAATGTATCAAGAACTTTTTCCCAATACACTACTTTATTTTTCCATTCCTTTGTAACAATTGGTGAATCCTCACTCACAATAGTGTATTTCCACATTTTTATGCATGATGTTATCCCTTCCTTTAGTTCTTTTAAATAGAAATCATTCTGTTTGGAAGCTAAGAAAGATAGCTTCCCTATGGGAATTACAGGTCGGCCTTCATCATCTATATTCCATAACTCAACTGGTTCTGACCACTCAATATCTCTAATTGATTCTTTGTACCTTAGTACTAGAACATCACTGAGTACAAGAAATTGGAAGTATTGGACATTAGATGTCCAACTAGTGCATTTTTTCCCTCCTTGATGTATCTATTAAGGAAACTTTTGAAGTCATATACCTTGTCAATAAGTGTAGGTGGAAACAATCGATTTTCTTCAATTGTACGACATGTATCCATCATTTCAGGTAAAGAATACACATCTTTACTTTTTAGGTTGGAAGACATTCTTCCATAGGTTCCATCTATGTCTTCATGGGTGTGCCCCACAGGAAAGAACCCAACCTCAATAGTGATGAAGACACCAAGTACAATTAAAAGTGATAGAAACATGAAAAGGTAACTATTCTTATTATCACTTGCTTCCTTGTCCAACTGTAACTACAAATGTGGAGGAAGAGGTTTAAATCAACATTTTGACTTTTTGAACTTCCATGAGGTATAAAATCATCCTTGTACCCTTGACATTTTGAGTAAATAAAGGTGTCAAGTAATGCATTTGTAAGTGGGTTTCTTGAAATTCCACTTTCATAAAGTAGATCACCATACATATCCATTTGTGGGTCTTCAAGGTCCCTTAATCACTTTGCAAGGGATGTAATAGTAAATTGTGATCCCGTATGGACAAATGGTAAGGAGAAATGACCAAAACCTCCTGCCTTATGCCCATGTGTAAGCATATGTGTCAATGAAAAATCTAAATTTGTTCCTACAATAGATTTTGATTTAACACGTAGCCTTGGGATTGAAGTCTTTGTTTTGTCCATTTTATCATGGATAATGCTCAAGTACTCCTTTGGAAACCGCTCTGACATAATTATATGGGCATAGTAGCAATATCTTCAACACATAACAATCTTGTTATGTTTCTTCAACCTACCTCGTGCCTTTTCTTCCAACTCTTTTGTAGTTGCTGACTTCATTTGTGCTTTCAACACAATACATTCACTGCATTTACTGAAGTTGGTGTTCTTTGAAAATGCCACATCTCGAAACTTAGTATTCCAGATCTTGGTTATTGTTGACTATGATATTGATTGGTAATTGAGCTTTTGAAGAGCATATTTGATCTTTTTTAACAAAGAATTTTGTGTGTAAGTCGAAGGATGCAATCTTAAAGGAGAATATGTTCCATATTCTTCAACTTGACGAGTTTGGTTTGGTGAAAAATTTGAATTATCCATTACAATTTTGTGCAATATTTCCATGGCTGCCACTGTGCGAGCTTGTGCTTTGCATGTGTTTGTGTTACCATGAATAGCTTTGATCTGTCCATGTTGGAAATAATGCTGGTAGTTATAGAATGTGATTTGAGGAACTTTATGTATCTTATACCATGCTTTCTTACAAATAATATTCCCATTAAATCTCATGTCCTTTACATTTATAGCAATAGGTGGTAGGACAAATTCAAGACATGACTATGTTTGACATGACTGTGTTTGACATGAGTGAATTCAAGACAAATTCTCTAATACAATTTTTATTTATTTGTCTCATATCCCTTCTAGCACCTGCAATGGCCTTCCTATCCACATGTTGAAGACAATCTTTTCTACAACATACATTTGTTGCCAAAACTCGATTTTCTTTCTCTTCATCTATTTTTGTTTGACATTTTGCAATTTATTTTGTGGCCATAACTCATTTATTCCTTTTATATGGCCTTGTTACATGCATATCAATTGAGTTTTTATATTTTTCATTACAAAAGTACCCATCCCAATTGTTTAAGGGATTTGTGTCCTCTATAACATCCCATAAAACCATTTCCTTGGGTGGCTCCTTGAACTTTTCCTTGATCATTAATATCACACCTTTGTTGTCCACCAACTTATTTATTCACCATCTAACTAAACAATGTATATAATTATCCCCAATTTTGCATATCTCACAATTTCCATCTATCTGTTCTAGAAAAACACCAAAATCCATTTCACCTAGTGTTTCACCCTCAACAATGTCATCCTCACGGATATTAACTAGCATTCCTTTGGCAATGCACATGCTTGTTCCCACACATTCATGTGTAAGAGAAACCTTTGTACATATGAATCTAACCCTATCTTGGGGAATATTTGTGGCATGGTCATGACAGTGAGGCTCCAAATTTGATTCTGGCCAAATTTCATAAGGTTCTAATGCACCCCCAAGTGTATGCTCAAATCCTGTTGGATGTGGTAGAGGAGCATTATGTTTTAACACCTTCTCAATTTTAACCACTATGCATCCTTTCTTTACCATATTTCCATGCAATTTATGCCCAAGCTCTATATTGAATATGGATCCCTCGCCCACCTTCACTCCATGTTGCAGAAGATCTACCTTGGCTCCAATAGAAAATGTGGAAGAAAAGTTTGCACCTATAAACGAATGTAAATAAGGTTAGCATTTACTCAAAAAAAACATTTATTATGCTATCAATAATATATAACACATGCTTCAATATTTTGTTTTACCTATGTTGTGTCTCAAATCCATGATCTTCCATGGATGTATGTCCCCTTCATTAACATCCTCATGAATCAAATGTGGTTGAGTTACATCAATTATCATAATTGTAACATAACCAACATTAACCCTTTCTCCAACATAATAAGTTACTGACTCTGCAGATTTGACCCTTCCCAGCCCAGTGACTTGATCATTAATAAGGAGATCATCATAGTCCCCTTTTGCAAAAATTATATTTTCCATTGTAGCTGTATCAATTTTGTAACAACAATTAAATCATAACTTGTAATTAAAAGGTTGAACCATGTAAAGTGTGACTTTATATTTTCGCAAAAACACACAACTTACAAAAAAGTAATATAGATGCAAAAATTAAAATAGTATGGTAGTAATATTGTATGTAATGAAACATTGTTTCCTCAAATGAAAGCTAACAATCAATATCATTCCTTCTACTACAAACATAAGCATATTGCTAGAAGCAACATTACAAGGTCAAATAAATCTAGCACATGCTAGATTTCCTTCTAGGACAAACAAGCACATTGTCAATAAGAATATTATAAGGTGAAGGAAATCCACCACATGCTAAATTTCCTTCTAACGTAAATAGAAGCATATTACTCACAAAAACATTTCAAAGTAAAAGAAATCTTACACATTCTAGAGTTTATTCTAGCACAAACACAATCACATTGCCATAAACAACATTGCAGTGTGAAAGATATCTAGCATACGCTTGATTTATTTCTAGCACAAACAAAAGCACATTGCCAACAATAACATTGTAGGGAAAACAAAATCCAACAACTTCTATCAGAAACACAATCACATTTCCAATAACAACATCGCAAGGTAAAATAAATTTAATGCATGCTAGCTTTACATGTAGCATAAATACAAGCATACTACCCAAAACAACATTTCATACCAGAAGAAAACTAGTGCATGCTATATTTCCTCCTAACACAAACAAAAGCACATTACCAAGGTGAAGGAAATCTAACACGTGGTAGATTTCCTTTTATAATAAACAACCAAATTGAAAACAACAATATTGCATAGCAAAAGAAATCTAGCACAACTTCTAGCCCAAACACAAGCACAAAATTTCCAATAACATTGCCAAGGTGAAGGAAATCTAACACTTGCTAGATTTCCTTTTATCATAAACAACCAAATTGACAACAACAATATTTCAAATAAAAAGAAATAGCATAGTTTCTAGCCCAAACACAAGCACGTTTCCAATAAAAATATTGCAAGGTGAAATAAATTTAACGCATGTTAGCTTTACATGTGGCACAAATACAAGAAAACTACCAACAACAACATTGCATGCCAAAATAAATCTATTGTGTGTTATGTTTATTTTTAAAACAAATCAACAAAGTGTATTGGTGATTCTCTATTGTGAAGACCCATATGAAAAGTGGCGTAATGCTAATAAGACCAATGCAGCTACTATGAGGATACCCACTCAACTTTCCCTTTATCCTACAAAAAACTCCTAGGTGTGAAATCCTTTTTTTACCAAGTGTTTTCTTGTAAAAGCGGAAAGTAATGAATACTTTTTCCTGCTAGAATAGATTTCTTTGGGGAAAATAGGGTGGAAAACATGAAGCCTCATCTCCTTACCAAGAAAGTAAGGCTAACTAGGCTTGATTGATATCCATGCCCGATGAACTATATTAGTGGTAAAATTTGTTTTTTGCACTATGACTGGTAATGTACCTTGAAAGACACACATCCTATCTTCTTCATAATGTTAGCAATTACACA
>APFE030920971.1:56770-75726 GCA_000404065.3 Pinus taeda
TAAGGTGAAGGAAATCCACCACATGCTAAATTTCCTTCTAACGTAAATAGAAGCATATTACTCACAAAAAATTTCAAAGTAAAAGAAATCTTACACATTCTAGAGTTTATTCTAGCGCAAACACAATCACATTGCCAAAAACAACATTGCAGTGTGAAAGATATCTAGCATACGCTTGATTTACTTCTAGCACAAACAAAAGCACATTGCCAACAATAACATTGTAGGGAAAACAAAATCCAACAAAATTCAACAACTTCTATCAGAAACACAATCACATTTCCAATAACAACGTCACAAGGTAAAATAAATTTAACGCATGCTATCTTTACATGTAGCATAAATACAAGCATACTACCAAAAGCAACATTTTATGCCAAAAGAAATCTAGTGCATGCTATATTTCCTTCTAACACAAACAAAAGCACATTACCAAGGTGAAGGAAATCTAACACGTGTTAGATTTCCTTCTATAATAAACAACCAAATTGAAAACAACAATATTGCATAGCAAAAGAAATCTAGCACAACTTCTAGCCCAAACACAAGCACAACATTTTCAATAACATTGCCAAGGTGAAGGAAATCTAACACTTGCTAGATTTCCTTTTATCATAAACAACCAAATTGACAACAACAATATTGCAAAGAAAAAGAAATCTAACATGGTTTCTAGCCCAAACATAAGCACGTTTCCAATAAAAATATTGCAAGGTGAAAGAAATTTAACGCATGTTAGCTTTACATGTAGCACAAGTACAAGAAAACTACCAACAACAACATTGCATACCAAAAGAAATCTATTGTGTGTTATGTTTCTTTTTAACACAAATCAACAAAGTGTAATGGTGATTCTCTGTTGTGAAGACCCATGTTAAAAGTGGTGTAATGCTAATAAGACTAATGCGGCTACTGCTAGGATACCAATGTAAAGTTTCATTGTTCAAAAGTTTAGGGCCTCCTTGGTAAAACCATGCATGTCATATTCAGTGACTATGGCATACTCTGAGGTAGACTCAGTAATAAATTTTGTGCATCAATAAAGTTTTGGCATTTTCTGGCTAAGTTAAGGCACCAACACCACAATTGTAATGAATCACCTAGTTAAGTCTCAAGAGAGAGCCTTTTTTTATCTCATCACTATATCAATCCATGAAATGGTGGAGAGCATAACAACCTTCTCTTTTAATGAATCAAGCTAGACCAAATTGACAAGTTGTATTCCTACCTAGCCAAACATTTTCCATATTTTTGCTTCCTCATAAAAAGATAGTAGTCTAGGGGTTATCCTGATGCAAAATGTATGTCTTGGCAGACTACGTTAACACCTTGTTTTAGGAGATTAACCCACTAGCCTTTGTTCTATGGTGACTTTCCAAACCCAATAGCTCCTCCATAAGATTACTCTCGTATTGAATCTAAAACCATTTAACTATGATTAATTGGTAGCACATGCAATTTGCAAGGAAGGGTCATAGTTTCATGTTTGGACCATTTAATCAGGTTTATAGCTTAAATGAAAGTTTCATTCTTCGAGTTAAAGTATCTTTGACTTATATGATATAACTGACCTAGTCCATTTTTATATCACTACTACAACAATCCATGAAATGTGCATGCAAGGTCTAAAATCAATGCTTGACTTGGCTTCCATAGTAATGTTCCACATTTGAATGGACTTCCCAAAAGATTGCATTGTGTTTATATAATGCTTCATGCATCTCTAGTAAAAACTAAAGGCTAGATTCCAAATGTGTTTGTCAGATGTTGCTTATGAATGCATAGGATAAGGTTGGTTTATTTCATATATTCTCACACATCTCTAGTAAAAACTAAAGGCTAGTTGCCAAAGGTGTTTATCAGATGTTGCTTATGAATGCATAGATAAGATTGGTGTATTTCATATATTCTCATTACAATAATGAATGCTGGATCTAACTCTTCAATGGTCCATGAATTGAGTTTTAACTCGTTGAGGTATCTGTTACAATGGGCCAGTATCTTGAGCACTGGACAAACTGGTTGCCTGGTTTTTTATTGAATTCAATTACAAAGGAGGTATTCTAGAAACTCTTGACATCTTCTACTGTCCTGAATCAATCACACAACAAGTGGATTAGTAGGTAATCCCAATTAGATGTTTGGGATGCCATAATAGCAGACATCTAATATTGGAACGTTCACTCAGATTTTGTGGGGATTGTATCAGAAGGAATGAAATGGATCCTAGTTTCAATCAGGTTCCTACTTGATATAATGTGGAACACACCCCTCAGGAGCCCTCAAATGAACTACATATTCTTGTGCTTAAGGAGGCTCCCATCTATAATTGCAAAAGAAATGACACTAGTCAAATGGCTCTTGGAAAGATAATCCTTGGAATGGACTCTCAATCGGTGCCACATAGACATAGCATAATGGAGAATAATTTAGATTATATTATCATTCATATGGCAGGTCAACACTGACACATTTCCAAAGGAAAATATTCCAATCAATATCCAGACCTGAGGTCTTCAGCTTCATCTCCTCCCTTATATAAAAATACAGAAATGGATACTTCCCCTATCTCAATAGATACAGTCGTGGAAAAACTAAATAATGATGAATCGTTGGGTCTTGAGCTACTAACAGTCAAAAGGGCCTTATTTAAGGAAAAAAATACTTTTATTAATCTGGATCACCCCGAAATTGGATTGACAAGGAAAAAGAAGGGCATAAAATATAAAGATATATCCTCTTATGTTGGTGTGGGGTCCAAGCTCAATACATGATTTTATGAAACATTGAAGCATATCGTTATCTGTCCATTGATCCAAGCTCCTGCAATGAATACTATGAAGCAATAGATCATGTGTTGTTCACTCTTTCTCCCCTAATCATCCAGTTTCTTCACAGGCATGAGCTGTTCACTCTTGCTGATATTGGCTACCAACAATCTGTCATTTCTCCACTGTGTGGAGGATGGGGAGACTAAAAAAATTATAGAACTATTTGGGATTATAGTCAGGCCTTTTGCTAAAGCCCAATAAGCTCCCATCCATAGTTGAAAAATAAAGGACACCAGTCAAATGGCTCTTGGAAAGATAATCCTTGGAATGGACTCCCAATCAGTGCCACATAGACATAGCATAATGGAGAATAATGTGGATTATATTATCATTCATATGGTAGGTCAACACTGACACATTTCCAAAGGAAAATATTCCAATCTATATCCAGACCTGAGGTCTTCGGCCTCATCTCCTCCCTTATATAAAAAATATAGAAATGGATACTTCCATTATATCAATAGATACAGATGTGGAAAACCTAAATAATGATGAATCGTTGTGTCTTGAGCTGCTAACAATCAAAAGGGCCTTCTTTCATGAAAAAAATACTTTTATTAATCTGGATCACCCCGGAATTTGATTGACTAGGAAAAAGAAGGGCATCAAGTATAAAAATATATCCTCTTGTGTTGGTGTGGGGTCCAAGCTCAATACATGAACCCAAACAACCATGCCTTTAGTACTAGATAGAGTGTAAATGAAAAATCAAAGCAGAATTTGTAGTCTTAGACCAAGGCTAATATCCACACGTGATCTATAGTCAAAATTTCACTCATCCTGTGCAGACAGATTAGAGAAAATTTGCTCAAACAAAGCATTTTTAGCACCAGCACCATGATTTTATCTATTATGAATTCCTTTAAGACTGACTCTTTTTACAAACTAGCTATTAATGTAGTAATGTTATTGTCCAAATAAAGCTGAAAAGCACAAGCAAGAAGACAACAACTCTAGCATTACTACTAGCAGAGTGAAGTTCAGAAATATAGGCACTAAGACAAACAAATATATAATCAATTTAGTTGTCATCTCAGTAAAGTTTACAGGTGCAGGAATTAAAGATAATCAAAAAATTGAACAGTGCAAAACAATTAGGCAGATCATTGTCAATGAAAAACATCACTTGTCTGTTGTCATTTAGAATAGCATCACTTGTCTGTTGTCATTTAGAATAGGTGCCAAAGGAAACTACTAGGAAAAAAATATGTAAAAAGGGGAAAGCACAACAAGTGGACCCTAGAAAGGTGAAAAAATAGGTATATCAATATGTAAAATAATAGGCACTACTCTGCATCTTTAGTAGAAAAGAAGCTTTTACCGTTTAATCCAAATTTCCAATTACCATGAAGATGCCAATATTTGAGAATTGTTCTCTAGGGAATCATCAAACATGAATGTAACATGCCTAATAATCATATAAAGGGTCACTGACTATTTGATTAGACTGATAGACAGTCCCACACTAGAATTGACTAGAGTAGGTTTGTCACAGTGATATCATGGCAGTGGGCCAAGGCAAAGTAGAACAGGAGAGGGTGCACTTTCTCACCAACCTACCGCCCTCAATATCTATGGTTGCTTTATCTGTGATTTTATGAAACCATTGAAGCAACTCATTATCTATCCATTGATCCGGGCACTTGCAATGAATACTATGAAGCAATAGAGCATGAGTTGTTCACTCTTGGTCCCCCAATCATGCAGTTTCTTCACGGGCGTGAGCTGTTCACTCTTGCTAATATTGGCTACCAACAATCTGTCATTTCTCCACTGCGTGGAGGATGGGGAGACTAAAAAAATTGTAGAACTATTTGGGATTAGAGTCAAGCCTTTTGCTGAAGCCCAGTAAGCTCCCATCCATAATTGCAGAATAAAGGACACTAGTCAAATGGCTCTTGGAAAGATAATCCTTGGAATGGACTCCCAATCAATGCCACATAGACATAGCATAATGGAGAATAATGTAGATTATATTATCATTCATATGGCAGGTCAACACTGACACAATTCCAAAGACAAATATTCCAATCTATATCTAGCCTTGAGGTCTTCAGCTTCATCTCCTCCCTTATATAAAAATATAGAAATGGATACTTCCCCTATCTCAATAGATATAGATGTGGAAAACCTAAATAATGATGAATCATTGGGTCTTGAGCTACTAACAGTCAAAAGGGCCTTCTTTCAGGAAAAAAAGACTTTTATTAATCTAAACCACTCCAGAATTGGATTGACTAGGAAAAAGAAGGGCATCAAGTATAAAAATATATCCTCTTGTGTTGATGTGGGGTCCAAGCTCAATACATGATTTTATGAAATCAGTGAAGCAACTGGTTATCCATCCATTGGCCTGGGCACCTCCAATGAATACTACGAAGCAATAGAGCATGAGTTGTTCACTCTTGCTCCCCCAATTATCTAGTTTCTTTAAGGGCATGAGTTGTTCAGTCTTGCTGATATTGGATGCCAACAATCTGTCATTTCTCTACTGTGTGGAGGATGGGGAGACTAAAAAAATTGTAGAACTATTTGGGATTAGAGTAAGGCCTTTTGTTGAATCCTAGTAACTATGAGAAGAGGTTTTTGCATTGGCTCATTCAAAATTTTGAAAATAATCTATGGTTATGGGAAAACAAATGTCTCTCTTTAGACAGTAGGATGGTCATGATAAAGGTAGTCCTACAAGGTATCATTGTCTACTGGATGCATTTGTTTCATTTTTCAATTCAATTATTCACAAAATCGACTCCACCATCACAGATTCCTTATGGGTTGGGTCTGGTTACAAAAATAAGCTTCACCTATCTAAACTAGACTCAATTTGCAAGCCCATTGATGGAGGTTGGGCCATCAAACACACTCAGACTTTCAATTTGGTACTTCTCATAAAAAATCTATGGTGGGCCTTCAAGTGCCTTGGTATTTAGCAAAAAATCATCATTAAAAAATATCTCAATCATGCTACCCTGGAAAACTGGATCCTAGTTGGGGCTCTAGTTAGGAATAATGTGCCTTCATTTGGAATAGCTCGATGAAATCTAAGCCTTGGATACATGGATATATAATATAGATGGTTAGACGTGGCGACATAATTCACATTGGCCTTGATGCAATCATTGGATTAGCTAGGAATCATATTCTTCCTCCCCCAATCATCCAGTTTCTTCATGGGCATGAGCTATTCACTCTTGTTGATATTGGCTGCCAACAATCTATCATTTCCTCCTCTTCTAGTTGGCCACATGCTAAAAATTTGGCTCTTCTGATGGAGCTCAATGTCAAATGGGAAAATTACAAATCTCATCTCTATCACACAGATATTTCTCTGTCTAAGAGGGTAGATAGGCATTCTTGGGGTGGTCTTGCTCATGGAGGAGAAATATCTACCAAAGAAACATACAAGTACATATACAACATGCAAAGGTAGGGGAAGATCAACCATATGAAAGGTATAATGAAGATCATGCTTTCCTTGCTGAAAATTTAAATCCTGAAAACACTTTTGAGGTCACAGAAATACAGTTCAATAAACTAATCCTATTTTCACGGACATTGAAAGTAAGGGAGCTATAGACTTTCATGGTAATACACTTGGCACCTCAACATTTCATTGTGAGGTTGAGTAGGAGTAATGTAACCCCCATGTTGCACTTTGATGTAGACCGTGACTTCGTCCTTTCTTTCTTTTGCTTAAATATTTGGCTATTCCTTTCTTTCCAAAGCATCAACATAACAAAACTAAGGGAAATAATCCACTCTCTATTTTTAACTAGACTATTGAATATACTGGATCTATGAGGGAGTACAAGTATAAAAAATTGTTGAAGTTGCAATACAAGGATCCAAAAGGTAGTCAAATATGCATCCAAATATGTTCAATGGAAGGATCTTACGTCATCCAACTAGCCAAAGGAATTGACCATGGGAAAACACCATTCATCTAGATTTTCTTCCAAACGGGATCCTAGTGGATGTCTTGATGACCAACTATAAGACAGTAGGATTCCTTGAGAGTAAGCATCCCTTTGGTTTGAGATCCTCACCAGAGTTTGTCTTCATCCTAAGCATTGGATATTTTTCATTTTTGAAGCTCATGAGCTAAAATAGGCTAGGAAGAGAAAGATGGATGTGATGGCCAATCTTCAACTGTTTTCCATTCCTTCCATAGCCTAGGGGATTGAATCAATTTCCAAAATTTTTCTACAGTAAGACCCTAATTCTTTGAAGTAAATGTTATTAAATCTCTAAGATTAACAATCCCTCAATTATGGCATCTATTGCCAAGAATATTTTGAGAATAATGTAGTCACTAGTGTGACCATTCCAGGTCTCTCAAAAAACATGACTTTGAATTAAGTTCTGGGGTAAATTTCATATGGAAGATCTTAAAGGATGCTTGGTTGTTTGCAACTTTTTCGATTGAGAAGAGTGGCCATATTTTATATCCCATATTTGTTTCTAGAGTTAATATCTAACCTGAAGTCAATCCCAACATAATTTCTCTCCCAATGCTTTGTTTAGGAGCCCCAAGTCTCTCAATCCTAAAGCCCCACTCAATTTAGGATACAAAGCTTCTCTCAGGATTTATATCAAAATTTCTGAAATATGGGCAACATCTACCATTAATAACTTACCTTTTACAGTGACCACTATCTTTAAATCCCTCCAGGCATGAATTCAAGATAGTTTTTAAACCCAAATTTTGACAAAATTAGATCAATAGATAAGTATAACTATGCATCCAATCACAGGAGAAGAAACTATTTAAGAAACTAAAGCAACTACAGCTGATACTGGAGTTTAAAAATTCTTTGACATCAATTATCAGACCATCATATGACTAGAGGTGTGTCCTTTTTGATGCCTAAGGTCTATTTTTAGACATAAATTATTGGTTCTTGGTCCAAAAAATTGTAAGCCAAGATAAATGGAGAAATCAACAACTTAACTAAAACCTTTAAAGCTAAAAATGAGATGCCACCTTGTTATTGTCTCAGTTCAAGACCATAAACTTGATTTTCCTGTGATCCAAATAGGAGCATGCTTAGAGAATGTGCACCCACAACAAGAAATCATAGAGTTTAATTCATTGTGGACACTTGTCATATTATGGTAAGACATATAAGATCAACAAATCAAAAAATCCACACACAAACAATAATTTGTTTGGGATGCAAATCAACTCTGAATTTTGTTAGCAAAGAAATTCTGCACCTACACCACATGAACAACATGAAGCAACCAAATAACAACAACCTTTACAGTGGAAAATACCAACTAAATAGCAAATACCAAGTGTTTCATCTCTCATATGTGAGACAAGACAAATCGACTTAAAAACATGACAACAAGGATTTCAACTATTTTAGAATTTACAAACTGGAACATTTACATGATACAAATTCAATCATACAACTAGTACTTACTAGTACTACATCAATGATGATAAAATGGCAAACACAAGAAGTTAGAACCAAAAACTGTGGTATTCTCATTAAGTCATAAAAATCAGAATGTAGAAAACATCCTACATAGATATTGATTCAATGCTACTATAGATTGGAATGCCAATGGAAAATACAAAATAGCATGGACACTAGAACCATAGATGGAAGATTCTCATAGTTGATGAATATCAATAGTCCTCCTCGATGACATAATCATTAGAATTTGTGTATTACCATTGTTGTCTCATCCATCCTCCTCCTCCTCTATACCTAATCCAATATACACATTTGCTAGTGTGGAGGATGAACGCTCAAGAGGATCATCATCATCAAAAGTGACCAGCTATAGCACTAGTCTAGAGGGAGTGCCCTAGGCTCTACACTGCACTAATGAAGAAGCCCTAGATGCAGGAGGAAAGGGAGATCTAGCACAGTGAAGGATGCCCCAATGTTGCCCTATGGAGAAGCCCTAAACATTGCCCTATGCAGAAGTAGTAATACGCAACCATGGAAATGAAGGCAGAAACCCTAGCCACAGGTCTAATGAGAAGAGATGCCCTAAACCTAGTTTCTGCACTGCTTAATGGAGGTGGCACCTAAAAATTGTCCTAGAAGAAGTGCTCTACACATGGAATGCCCTTGCTGTCATGAAAGGAAAAGCCCTTATCATATATGCAGTAATGAAAGGAAAATCCCTTATCCTATATGCAGTCATGAGTGAAAGAGAAATCATTGAATAAATTTGGGAAAGGACAAAATGATCCATGGATTCCTCATCCCTCTTCAAATTCACCAAGGGTAAATTCGAAGCAGAGTATATCATCAGAATGGCATAGTAGAAGCTTCTGATGGCCTACCTATAGATCACTTCAATGGGAAGTCCAGATCTCAGGGCGAAAGGAAAGGTAGATGCCTTGCTTACAATAAGTTCGGCCATTATGCAAAGGAGTGTACAAATGGCAGGGACACATCTATTGATGAAGATAACAATCATTCTAGGGACATATTCAATGATCAAAGGAATGACAGATAATGCAGGTCATCAATGAAGCGACCAACTCTTCAAGGAAAGCAAGGAACCCCAGGTATGAAGAATCAAATGTTGTTTCTGATAAGATAACAAAGCGTTATCTTGTATTGGCCCTCTCCTTCAGATTTTGTGCGAAGTTGGCTTATTGATTATAGTGCTTCAAGGCACTTCATCATATAGAAGGGTGCTCTCTTGAATTTGGTGAGAACAAATCGTGGGATTATACTTGGAGTCGATGCCACCTATCCCAAAAAGGGTGTAGGAAATGTTACCTCTCATTTGAATGAGGGTAACTCGATTCATTTAGAGAATCTCTTTTATGTACCTGATCACAAGAAGAACCCGGTGTCCATTTCGGAAATGGAAGTCAAAGGTTTCAGGGTGGAATTCATCGATGGAAAGGTACGTGTTTGAAAATAGAATTTTCAAAGATGATTTTACTCATGGGTTCAACATTGGAAATTTGTACCAAGTTGCAGGATGGTCCATTGGGGGCCACGTTAGTTGATACATCTCATTTATAGCACTAGAGGTCTACTTATTGTGGGGCCCTACCCGATGTGAGTCAAATGGTGACTGGGATGCATGAATTCAAAAGGAGCATGAAGGTACATGTGTGAGATGTACTGAAGGAAAATCTTACAAAGGGACCATTCTCCTCATGTAGCAGGTTCACAGGCTTATGTTGAAGTTTCTAAGTTTACTTAGTTAGAAACCCTCCATGCAATTTATCTGATTTATTCCTACCCATTCTTTCTTTTCCTTAACAAGTTATTTACAATGTAAATATTGAAAATAAACACTAGCACATGCTCAACATATTACAGATCAACAACTAAAAGAAACAGAAACAAACACACCATATGACACCGTTATTTTTGGACCAATGTCCTTGGAAAAACCCAATGCGAGAAAAAAGTGCAGCTATTTGAGGGTTTTTTTATTAAGCAATATCAAAGTACAATCTGGGTGTCAAAACTAGCCTACCCAATAGAAAATTTCCTTAGCAGTAATACCTCACAGTTTTTGATAGATCTCTTGGCTGAAACTCGAGATAATCATTCTGGCAGCTCCTCAGCACAAAAATACACTAAAACCCCAACATCTACCCAATCTGGACTGTGTCAGCCTCTCCTTGCCCAACGTTGGCCGTGCTTTAGCCTATCTAGGCCTATTTTAGCCCCAGGAGGCCCTGTGTCAACTCTCTCATGTGTTCCAACTCTCCACCAAATTTCGTGGCTCGAGCACATCCAATGCTACCACAAATCAACAACCTGGAACAACTCGAGGGGTTTGAGATTCATCGGGAATATCATGCATGCAGGTGGAAGAAAGCCCTCTATGGCTTGAATAAAATCACCCTGGGTATGATATGATATGATTGATAATTGTCAAATGAAAGATGAGATTCACTAAGAGTGAAGCCAATCCAAACCATTGTTTGAAGATTGTAGATGATAGAACTCTCATACTAGCACCTTCTAAGAATGAGCTATTTCTAATAGGTGCAGACCCTCTCACTTGCAAAAGTAAGAGGGAGTTGGATTCTGGATGTGGAATGGTAAATTGCAAGACCGTGACTACCTCGAGGATCTTAACTGTTAGAAGTTATATTGTGATGATGTCAGACCAGATTTGGGAAATGCCTCTAAGTTTCATAAACTCATTTGCATTGATGTTCTTGGTGAAATTTCGTCCATATATATGTTTTGCAGTTAGCATGGTGAGCTCATATTTGGTTGAGCCTCACTGGATTGGTGCCAAGAATATTTTGAGATATCTTCGGGGCATAATCTCTCATGGATTGAGATACATTGCCTGAAATATGAAGCTGCATGATTATTCAAATGTTGACTGGGTAGGCAATGGGGAGGATCACTAGAGAACTTTTGAGTGCTAGTTCTCTTTGGATTCTACTTCGATATCATGGATGAGCAAGAAGCAAAAGTCTGTTGCTATAAGCACCGTCGAGATCGAATACATAGCTACAAGTTTGATCTCGTGTGAAGCTACCTGGTTGTGGAAGCTCTTTAGTGCGCTATTTTTACACATGATGAATACCAATGTGATCCTCTATGACAACCAGGGGGGATTCGATTGTTGAGGAATCCTGTATTCGATGATTGCTCTAGTAGATAGACATCAGATACTACCTTATCTAGGATATGGTAAGTCGATGAGCGAGGAGGCTCCATTGCATTGAGACTAATGTATAGGTCGCAGACATTTTGTCAAAGCCCAGGGGAAAGGTCAAATCTGTGACTTTCCCGAGCAATTTGGAGTCATTGAGAAACCTTCGTATAAGGGTCTTGCATGTTGCATGCATTTAGCTCTGGGAGATCTAGGGGGTTTGGGTTACTTACTGGAGCAACACATGACCATAGGGTGACTCACTCTCCCACAATGGTGCGCAGTGTATAGCGTGAATAGCTTAGCCTTCCCCTATGATACCCCGAGGTGACTTTGGGATAGGATGATTCATTCTCATGTGAGCCAGGATGATTAGTTATCCTGTGGGACAGATGATCAGTTCCCCTATCGAGGCATCCTACCCATGCAGTTTGAGACTCATTGGAAGTACCTCTCATCTGAATAATGAGTAGGGAAATGGGGTTAGGGACCATAGTAGTACTATCGAGGGACCATAGTAGTACTATCGATGAAATCAAGATGTATGGTGCAACAGTTTGGATAGCAAGATGTATGGTGTAGCAGAATGGACAATAAGATGTATGGTGCATCAATGGTGCAGTAGTATGGAAAACAAGATGTATGGTGCAGCAGTGGGACAACAATGCTACATGGTGCTGCAATGATACAACAATGGGACAATAAAGGCAACTTGGTGTAGTATGGTGCAACATATGGTACAATAATGAGACAACAATGGTCAATGGCATATAGTGCACAATGGGATAGCAATGGTACAATGGTACAACATGGGACAACTAGTATTTAGTGCAGCAAATTCATGGTGTTGTTATGGTATCGCAAAGCACAATGGGACAACCATGACATTGTGTAGCAGTGGCACAATGTGACAACCATGACATAGTGCAGCAGTGGTACAACGAGACAACCATGACATAGCGTAGCAGTGGCACAATAGGATAGTCTCGTCAAGAGGTGTAGGATTGATCTAAATATCATCCGATTCCAACGTGTATTCATGGAGATATGAATTTATTTGTGTTATGTAACAATTCGTCAAGGAATTCCAGCAACCAAATTACCCCCATCTATCCTCAACATTTTATTATAAATAGAAGATATTTTCAAGTCATTTTGTACACACACTTAACTCTTGATCTCTCTCCACTTGTTTAGGGTTTTGCTGACAAGAGAGATCTAGATGATGAAGCCCTAGATGAAAAAGGAAATGAGATATTCTGGCTGCAGTCAAGAAGTATTCTATATGTTGTCCTAATAGAGATATGATGCCCTAACCACAGTCCAAACTAGGAGTTTAATTTCTTGTTCAGTTGTGCATTAATCCGCTATCAAGGGAGGGCTAATGCTGCCCTAAACACAGTATTAAAGGAAGAGTCATAGCCGCAGCCTTGGAGGAGAACTAGTTGTTGTAAAACTTGCCTTAGCCGCAAGCCTTATATGCTATCCTAAAGGGATTAAATCAAAGTGAAGAAAGGCTCCTTCACTATCCCAAAAGAAGGCTCTTCATCACAGCAAGGAGGCTTCCATACGCTGTCAAAGGAAGCTCCAAAAGAACCCTATCCGTAGTCTTCTATTCATAGCTAAGACATAGTCAAAGGGAGCCTAAACACACATTTGCATCCTATAAACTATTCACCTTAGAGGCACTGGGAAGTGGTTTTGTACAATGTGCATAGTTTATATTATTGGTAAACCTTAAAAGCCATTCGTAGGCCCTAGGATGATAATGTTGTTCTTCTTAGATGATGTCCAAGGCCCCAATAAAAGTAATCCTTGTTGGGAAAATCCTCACATTAACACCCATACAACATTTATATATCTATGGTTTATAATGATGGCAAATAATGCTCCTCGCCACCTGATTGTGCAAAAATCCCCAACTAACCTAGTCTAGGTTATATGTCCTTGATATTAACATATTATCCTACATTATCCATTATCTCATGAAGATAAAGGGTTCAAGGAATCTCACTTGATGGTTGGGGACTATAGTCCATCAAGAGGTCAAATGTCGGGCTAATTGTATTAAGGACACCTCAAAGTCAAACAAAACACTAATGCAATGTATTAGTTGTTCGTACATTGACCTATCAAAATGTCACAATATTGGGTAGTAGACATTAGTAAGTAGGAAACTAATCACCAAGAAGAAACCTTGATAACGATAGAGTAATTATGAGGTGAGTGGATGTGGAACCGGGGATACCGCATGTCAATTGTGTGGCAGTTGATTTGACATGCTAATGTCTCATTATGATTTGGCACCAATGTGGGTCTAGATGACATGGCATACCAATGTGGCAAGTGATGTGGCATGTTGACATGGCAATGGAAGGTTGACTTGGCACCGAGGTGATGTATAGGTGGTAACCATATAGCGACTACGTGGATGTTGGGCTTTTTGATGTTAAGATATCAACTAATTAGTATCAATGACACTCTTTAGCCTCTTCCCGAGGGCCTGGTGGCTTGATAGCTTGACCATTGGCCTTTCAAGATATTGGGTATTGAGAAATTAGGGCTTCAATCTACAAGCTCATCTCTATGTTAGGTGTCGAGTATCGAGACAATAAGTATGTATAGAGCATTAAGGAAATCCTATGTTTCATATGAATTTGGGCAAGCTTAGAAGTCAGGTTGCAAACTGCTACAAATGTCCTTATTTTTCTACAAGAAATAGTGTAATATGAAGTTGAATATGCTAAAAGTGACATTGGATGGCAATGATGCTAAGGAGAAGCTGGAAAATTGAAAAGTGCACCTATCCAATGCATCAAAATAACTTGTGGTAGGGTTAATATAACAAAATGCAAGGTTGTAGTGTTTCTTGTAGCTGCAAAATAGAGTGGAGTGTAAGAAACAATGAATAATACATAATGAACAAAAAATTAAAAATAGTAATGGAAATGAACTAAATTCATAGTAAAAATTCTATATAACTAATGTAACAGTGCTACAAGTATCATCAACAAATGTTAAGATAATCTACAAGAAAAAATTGCTCATAAACTATTTAAATAAACATGCATGAAAGTAATGTTCATAAATATTTTGTAGACATAAACAAATATGTGAACATAAATGATACAAGAGGGATATCGACCACCTAGGTTGGGCCTTAACATAAGGAAACTTAAAAACCTTAGAAGAAAGCTAAACTAAGAGCTGAAATCAAATATCACTTCGATTAGCAAAAATGTTGTTTGTACATGACAAAGTTACAAAAAATGATTAGAATCTAAACCTCTCATATTATTCACATGCTTTCCCATGACTTTCTTCTAATCCTATTATTCTACTCAAGCCTATTGTTTGTACAAGTGGATAGGAGGAAAACTCCTTGAGTGGAGGACTGCTTTCCCTCCAAAAATCAATAAAAACTTAGATCATGTTTCTTGGATCACCATGTAGCAATAGTAAGGAGGATTTACTATCCTTAGGAAGTCGTGTTGGGTTTATTTTGTAGAAGGTAGTAGGCCCCACAAATATCTCTAGATGATTCTCCTTGAAATTTGTGTAGAATCCATTCAAATATTACACAATGTCATGTTAGGCACATAAAGTATGAAAAATATCTTGGACTCTCCTAAGAACTCATTAAGCTAGGAAAGTATTATTAAGTGAACAAAATTAGTTTCAATATAGGCTTTATGTGCCTAGGAGTGGTTAGAAAAACCTTATGGGAGACTTATCACATATATTAATTGAGAAGACAAATTTTGAATTTATCAATTACTATGCAATTTAATAAATTTTATACTTAATATTAATTTAAAATTTAAATATAATCCTAGTGTATTATGTATGGCATAAGAAAATAATATGAAGTTTTATCAACCAATTTCCCTCCTTATATTTATTTGTATTCATCATTATGTTTTTTACCCATTTGCATATATTGGGCCCTTCATTTTGAGCTTGTTGGAGCACGAACATTGTTTTAACACTAGGAATATGCCTCCTCCATTCGTTCTTAGTGTATTGTTTGGCGTTGAGAGTGTCAGATTAGTATTTTCTAACCAACATCCATACTTAGTGTATTGTTTGGCATTCAAAGCATCATATTAGTCATTTCTAACCAACATCCATATATTTTTTCTAGAATATTTCATTCCCTAGAATTTTTTGGTATTTTTTCTCAAAACTTATATAGTAGAAAAATTCTCACATCGCACATCAAACCAAAAGGATAAAAAACAACACACACACTTCTATGCACAAGGTACAATCACAACTCAATCAAAACAATCATGTCAATGTGTGCCTATTTTGGACACAAGAAAAGGATTCCCGTACATGAACTCATGGAGGAGTTGAGGTACCATATGGTGTGCCATGATGCGGCCATGCCATACAAATTTTAACCATGAGACTCCTAAAGATTGATGATAACAAGTAAAACCTAGAATCATAGTGTTATTAGGAATAACAAGAGGACATAAAAAGTGAGTGGTCTTGTGAGCTACTGTGGCTCCATGACAAGGACAATCAAGACATAAAGGGGTCACGGAAAGAAACTCATTGAATGATAGATGTGTGTTGGACAATTCACTAGAGAGTTCAACATTAGAAACTGAAAACGTTACTTGGTCCAAGGGTGACACTTCCAAGGATGGCTGAGAAAATGCCCCCTAGGTTAATTCGAGATTTAGTTTACCAATCTCTACTTTTTCCCATTTGGGGAGACTAGAGGTATCAAGATGCATAATCTCCCTAGGATTGTCAATAGGTGAATCCATGACCTCCATGATGAATTTTTCAGAAGGAGATTCGTCATTAGGGAGTCATGTTCAATAGGCAGAGTGATAACCCATGTGGTAAAATGATCCTAGTCATATTCCAAGGGATCTACCCCTCCAATAGTAGTCAATAAGGATTTGCACTACATGAGGTGGGACTAAAAATCATCTAAGGAAGACATTACACATGATGCTTCGACTAACTCTTCAATAATACCATAATGTTGGGAAGCCCACACATTGGGATTGTTTGTTAAATTTTGGACTACACCATTAGGTGGGTGATATAACAGTTCCATAGGCTTATCTGATGTGAGAGATCTAGTGGAAGCGAAAGGGGTGGTCAAGTCCTTAGAAGTAGAACTTGAATCAGAAGGGTCATATTATTTTTCTCTCGTGGTAAAATAAATGTGAGAATTAACATGAGGACCTACGCATTGTTATTAGGACCATATTACCATTTCCCCACATTACCCCTAGGAGGAGGTGGAGAATCTTGTACAACCATTTGTTGTTATGACAACACTTTTGATGGATTTTACTCATTGTTAATTGGATTTATTATTTCTTTGTGACTAAAGTTGAAAAGTGGAAATACAAAATATTTAATAAATGAGTAAATATTATTTCAAGGGTGTTACTAATCGTATTTCTTGAGGTTGTATATGAGACAGGTATATATTGCTAGAAGAATAGAGATTGAAAGATTAAAAGTGTAGCAATAGGCATCAACATATAACATGAAAAATTTCAAACACTTTTCAATAGGAATTAGCCACTAAAGGGAAATAAACATTGTTCATACAACATACGTGGCGAAAATATTTGCTTTGTAGGTGTTGTATTGAAGTGGCTTGGGAGCTTATACATGGACCATGAACATTATCTTACACCTCTTTTGGGCCCTCAAGGACTATTTTCATCCTTGAAAAATGTTCAAGGGCCTAAGAACCACCCCTTAGATGGTCTCCATGAGCACCACTAGACCAACTATTCACCTTAGAGGCATTGGGAGGTGGTTTTGTACCATGTGCATAGTCTGTATTATTACTAAGCCTTAAAAACCACTCGTAGTAGGCCCTAGGATGATAATGGTGTTTCTCCTTAGATGATGTCAAAGGCCCCAAACAAAGCCATCCTTGTGGGGTAAAATTATCCTCACATTAACACACATACACCATCTCTATACCTATGGTTTATAATGATGGAAAATAGTGCTCCCCATCACCTAAATGTGCAAAAATCACAAACTAACCAAGTTGCCATGTCAAACATGTCCTCGATATTAGCATATCACCCTACATTATCCATTAGCTCATGGAGATAGACGGTTCAAGGACTCTCACTTGATGGTTGGGGACTATAGTCCATTGAGAGGTCAAATGTTGGGCTAACTGTATTAAGGACACCTCAAGGTCAACCAACACTAATGCAATGTATTAGTTTTTGGTACATCAACCTATCAAAATGTCACAATATTGGGTAGTAGACATTAGTAAGTAGGACACTAGTCACCAACAAGAAACCTTGGTATCGATAGAGTAATGATGTGGTGAGTGGACGTGGATCTAGGGATACCACATGTAAATTGTGTGGCAACTGATTTGACATGCTAACATCTCATTATGATGTGGCACAAATGTGGGTCTAGATGACATGGAATACCAATGTGGCAAGTGATGTGGCATGTTGACATGGAAATGGAAGATTGATTAGGCACCGAGGTGATGTCTAAGTGGTAACCATATAGTGATGACGTGGATGTTGGGCTTTTGGATGTTAATATATCAGCTAATTAGTATCAATTACACGCTTTAGCCTCTTTCGAGGGCCTGATCGCTTCATAGCCTGACCATTGGCCTTTCAATATATCTAGTATTGAGACATTAGGGCTTCAATCTACAATCTCATCTATATGTTAGGTGTCAAGTATCGAGACAGTAAGTATGTATAAAGCATTAAGTGTCCTAGGGGGATAGGGGCTTAGTGATCTGGCAGATGGATAAGGTAGATGATGGAAAGGTAACTGTGTTAATTGATGACCCATTGTTTGCTTATGCGAAGATAAAGTAAGCAAGTTTTAAACTAATGTGATATTTCCCAAGTGGTCGATAGTGGATGTAATAGCCAAATTAATTGACTAGGTAAGCTATCGTGGAAGTTGATAGGCCATTTTATAATGGTGACATGTGGGCAAAGGACTGCCATGTGCTTGACAAGAAGCAAATAAATATGTATAAGAGAGAAGTTACAATATAAACTTAAATAATACCAAAGGTCTAATAAAACACCTTTTCTTAGATTATACAAAATGAGAATTTTTAAAGAAGAAACTAGGATCCCATCTTATTTTTTACATCATTGCTAAAATGAACATGGCCTGATTATTTAATATCTCTTGTAATGGAACCAAAGTTATGTATCATATGAATAGTTATAGGTAAGAATTCCTATAAATGATCTTGATTAGTGTGTCACATATTGAAATCTTTAATTTCATAAATAGTTTCATCATCTGTAATAGATCAAATAACTATGACTTTAGGCAACACTTTTGATGGATTTTTCTCATTGTTAACTAGATTTATTATTTCTTTGTCACTGAAGTTCAAAAGTGGAAATACAAAATATTTAATAAATGAGAGTAAATATTATTTCAAGGCTATTACCAAACTTATTGCTTGAGGTTTTATATGAGACAAGTATATATTGCTAGAAAAATAGAAATAAAAAA
>APFE030920972.1:2595-14978 GCA_000404065.3 Pinus taeda
GAAGGAAGAGATGAATTCCATAAAGAGTAATGAAGTCTAGGATCTTGTTGAGTTGCCTAATGGTGAAAAAGCCATTGGATGTAAATGGGTCTTTAAGACAAAGAAAGACTCATTAGGCAACATTGAGAGATACAAGGCAAGACTTGTTGTTGAGGGATTCACTCAGAAAGAAGGAATCGACTACACGGAGACTTTTTCTCCTGTATCTAAGAAAGATTCCTTGCACATTATTATGGCATTAGTAGCCCATTTTGACTTAGAGTTGCAACAAATGGATGTGAAAACGGCCTTTCTCAATCGAGATCTAGAGGAGGAGGTTTACATGAAACAACCTGAAGGATTCCCCTCTACTGATGGTGAGCAATTGGTTTGCAAGCTCAAGAAGTCATTATATGGTTTAAAACAAGCATCTTGCCAATGGTATTTGAAATTCCATAATGTAATTTCTTCTTTCGGTTTTGTAGAAAACATTATGGATCAATGTATATACCTAAAAGTTAGTGGGAGTAAAATTTGTTTACTTGTTTTATATGTGGATGACATTTTTCTAGCAACCAATGATAAGGGTTCGCTACATGAGGTGAAACAATTCCTCTCTAAAAATTTTGATATGAAGGATATGGGTGAGGCATCTTATGTCATTGGCATTAAGATCCATAGAGACAGATTTCAAGGCATCTTGGGTCTGTCACATGAAACCTATATTAATAAAATTTTAGAGAGATTTCGGATGAAGAATTGTTCACCAAGTATAGCTCCCATTGTGAAGGGTGATAGGTTCAATTTGAACCAATGCCCGAAGAACAACTTGGAAAGGGAACAAATGAAGAACATTCCATATGCTTCTGTTATCGAAAGCCTAATGTATGCTCAAGTTTGCACAAAACTTGACATTGCATTTGTTGTGGGAATGTTGGGACGATATCAGAGTGATCCAGGTTTAGACCACTGGAGAGCTGCAAAGAAAGTAATGAGGTACCTTCAAGGAACCAAATACTACATGCTTATGTATAGACGGGCGGACAACTTGGAAGTAATTGGCTACTCAGATTCTGACTTTGCTGGATGTGTTGATTCACGCAAATCAACATCAGGTTACATTTTTATGATGGTCGGTGGAGCTGTATCATGGAGGAGTGCCAAGAAAACCTTGATTTCACTTCCACTATGGAAGACGAGTTCGTCTCCTGTTTTGAAGCTACTTTACATGGTGTATGGCTTAAGAGTTTCATTTCTGGGCTTAGAATTATGGATTCTATCTCTAAGCCATTAAGAATATATTGTGATAATTTAGTTGCTGTTTTTATGGCTAAAAAGTGGGAGTCGAAATAAACACATCGACATTAAGTATTTAGCTATAAGGGAACGTGTTAAAGAAAAGAAAGTGGTCATTGAGCACGTCAGCACTGAATTGATGATCGCTGATCCTTTGACTAAGGGCATGCCACAATTTAAATTCAAGGATCATGTAATGAAAATGGGACTTGGTTCCATTATGTAGTTTCTCATTGTATGGACAATGAAATTCTTAATTATTGTGACGTTTTTTTCTCATATTTATGTGCACCTTAAATTGATTTGAGAAAATTCATTTAAGGACCAAGAATAAACATAAGGTTTATTCATTAAGAAATTGTTGCCACATAAAGTATAATAAGAATAAATACATAGTAATACATGGAAGATAATACTCGTTATTAGAAGACTTATCGCCATGATTCATGTATCTATTCCTTAATACAGATTATCAATGGTTTTTAAGTTGAGACATTAAGTTTGGAAGTATGGACCAAGTGGGAGAATGTTAAGCTCAATTAATTAACTTTCCAGTTGTAGCCTGCAGTCAATTAATTGTTCCAACTATAATCTACAGCTGTGGAACTGAACTGCAGTCTTTGCTTAATTTGAGGAAACCAACTGCAGTAGTTTCCTTAAATTAAGGAAATCAACTGCAGTTAATTAATTTTCTGGTTGGAGCTTCTGAAGTGGTCCATTACTCCATCTGGAGTTCTCTGCCTTGATCTGTGGAACATCTGACACATAGCCATTAGAAGCTTGATGGAAGGTTGGCTATAAATTTATCTGATTGGTCCCCAAGCTAGCATCTCAATTCCCTTTAGTTGGCTACACCATCTAGCTGAGAGAGCATAGCTTGGAAGAGCCTTCAGATTTTCTGAGAAAGCATAGCTGGAGTGCTGGTGAAGAAGAAGAAGCAAGTGGGAAGCAAGTGTATTGTGCATCAGGAGCATCATCAACAGCATCAATGGCTGGAGGTATTCCTGGTCTTAAATCTTTTGAATTCGAAAATTCAGAATGGCTGTAGATGTTTATTACAAACAAGCAATCTGCAAGCAAATTGTAAACAAACTTCCTCAATCTGCAAGCAAATTGTAAACAAGCAATCTGCAAACTGTGTGGTGTTGAAATGGTAGCGTGATGGAGGAAACACTGTTTGTCAACCTCCTTTCTACTGGACAGGACAGATGGATCTCGATGAAAATGTGTAGAACTAGTGAAAACACTTCTTACCGGTGATTCCCACAGCTAAATAAATTCAAACCTTTGGAGGTGCTACGACGCTAAGACCTTGAACTTCATGCCCACACCACTGTGTATTTGGTGATTTACACACAACACACCAACTTTCCACAGAACAAGCTTTCACCACGATTTCTCCAACGAGCTGCAAATAATCTCACTCTTAAAGATAAATATTCAGCAGCAATGCCAGTGGCTTACTCCAACAATGACATACCTCATAGCATGAACAATTTTCATTACCGCACCAAAATTACTTGCCATAGAAATTTGACAATTTGATACTGGATTCTCATAACCGCTTAGACTGCATCTAATTTCTTCTCTACAGTTCAACCAGACGATCATGTCAATGGCATCCAAGCTGTGAATCTTCCTCCAGCACGAGCTCCACACTGCATATCACCTCCATGGCTTATGTTTGCCTTCTTATAGAACCCGTGGCCTACATCAGGGTTTCTGTAGGTCGTATGCAGATCTCCATCACAAATATCA
The DNA here is from genome assembly GCA_000404065.3 of Pinus taeda. Classification (NCBI taxonomy): domain Eukaryota; kingdom Viridiplantae; phylum Streptophyta; class Pinopsida; order Pinales; family Pinaceae; genus Pinus; species Pinus taeda. The sequence goes on from APFE030920972.1 coordinate 5,629, forward strand.
GAAAGCTCCTTCAACAATGGTCTTTAGGCCCAAAGAACCGTAATGCTTTGATACCACATGTAGAATATTAAATAAATTTAACACACATAAAAAATACCAAAGATAGAAATGGCGGAAAAGGCCTTAGCTTTGATGTATTCTTCACATTCTCATTATTAAAATAATGTTTATGATACATATAAATACATGAGGAGAATTTACTTCAAGATAGTGCATCTATCTTGGACGCTATGGTTGAGAAATTATCTCAACCAAACACTAATCTAGGAGTCTAACTAGTTGGAGATAATCTCTCAACCAATTAGGCCAAAACTAACTCCTACCATGAGGAACAAACTCAATCTAGAAAGGTAGGATTAAATCCAAATTTCTTGATTTTAATTAATTTAATTATTTTGGACTTATAATCGTTTTAAACACATGAGAGTGAGGCTAACAATGTGCTCATTTCTGCACCACATAGCCGCAAGGCCAAAGATAATTCAGTATAGAGATATGGTCAAGTGGATAATTGACTAGGTGGATGTCTCAGACAAAGAATTTAAAAATAACAGTTAGGATGTTATGGGACCTTTTTCACGTGACAACCTGTGGCTTATGTACAATCTGCCAGAGCCACAAATGTTCTACAACAAACAGTTCCTGGAGAAATTTCCTAACGAGAATGAAGACCTAGCGGACGTCACACAAACTTGGACGCAAAACGAAGGCAATATCAAAAAGGACAAAACAGGTATGTATTCTACAACATCTATAACTCCCCCTCATAGTTTTGTAGCAGCCATGTTATGTAGAATGTTCTGCAAGCTGATAGTACCAAATTTTCCCCAGAATGGTTGCCATTAATAGATGCAGTCGTAAACGCAACAATAATGAAGTGGGCCCAAATTTTGTCCGATAAGTTGGAAAAGGCTATAATGGAGTATAGGATAAAGAGGAGTATCTATTCAAGGGTTTACCCTCCATTTTTCAAGAGTGCCTATGTAATGGATGCAATCTATTTTGGCTCCAAATTTCCTATCATGGGATGGAATTGGACTGTGAAAGACCCGCTTCTCATTCATATATATCATAAGAATATGTGGGAATCTCAGTTTCACCCCCATTTTTATAGAATTTGTCATGGAGTTATGTTTCCTATCCATAAATAGGTCTACAACAAAAATTCCCCTAGATTTTCTAGAGAAGTTGAAGTAGATATCCTACCTATGGTCAGATGGTTTGGGGAGGAGACATTTACATATATCAAAGTATTTGGGAGCATCGCTCCATTGCATGTTCTCCCATACTATGTCCCTAATAAATTAATGGCCTGGGAGATAGCATACCAAACAACAGGGGAAGGTGGGTTAAGCAAGGGGTTGAAGGAACATAAAAAGATTTGGCCTACATTTTCGTTATAATGTGGTGCGTTTGCACTACACAATTTTGGACATGCATGCAAAGAAGCAGAGATTATGAAGTCTCTGAAGCTAACTACATTCCCAGGAAGACAACATGAACCAAACGGCACTGCCAAAGACTTCACTACCATGGTGAAAGTGAAAGTATTCACCCATGAGGAAGATGCATTCGATGACTTCTTCCTACAAAAACAAACTTTTTCTAAAGAAAAACACATGGCATCATTACTTTTTGCCCCATATAACCTTAAGGCCATCCATGAATATAGAGAGAGGAGATTATTACAGGTCCCATTGGACCCTCTACAGATAGAACCAATAAGGGAGCCAACTCCCAGTGTAAGCTTAGAGGAAAGCTCTAGAGAAAACTCTAAAAATAATTCCGAAGCAAAGTCCCAGGAAAAATCTACCCATGAGTTAGAAAAATTAGAACAACAATCCCATAATGGGGGTAGGAAAAATAAAGAGTCCGAAAGGGACACTACCGAAACCACAGAGAAAGCAGCTAAGCAAATCTCGACAAAGAGACAAGCTGAAATTCACTTTACCTCCACCTAGTCGGAAAAACCTCCAGTTATTGATTTAGAAAGAGAATGGGAGCATTTTAATAAAAAGCTCTACATAGAAGGACAAACATCTGAGGTACAGACTCCACAACACAGATCAACTCAAGAAGTTATAGTGGAGAAAATTGTAAGCACTCAAGATGTAGAGCTCATTCCTGCCACCCCCACTTCTGAAATTATTTTGAGAACTGAGGAAATTCCTCCCTTAGATGTGTTTTATAGCCCTTCCCAAAAAGTTGTCATCAAAAGACAGAGGAAGAAAAGAAATTTGGATGCTACAACTATTACCACTCCCGAATATGAACCAATGGATATTGTCTTGAAAGATTCGCCCATGGACCCATCTTAGAACCTTACGAGACTGTCACAATTTGCGGGTGCCTATGCTACAACAACTATTGATAAGGAAACAAAGGTCCAAAAGTTTCTAAGAGAAAAGGAATAAAGGGTCCTGCTGTTGGAACAACAATTAGAGCAAGAAACATCTAACTAACAAGTAGAGTTACAAATAGCTAAACTACAACAAGAGTTTGAACAGATGTAAATACAACATCAGGCCAACCTAGCAGAAAAAGATGCGGCAGATACAAGCCATAACAGATTAGTATAAGGAAAATCCACAAATTGATCAGTTTATAATAGAAGCACTCAGCCTTAACTCCCAATTAATGCACCAAAAGGAACTTCTATGTCAGAAAATCTCGTAGTTAAGTACTTATTGCGAGAGCAGTGATAAGCTAACAAGCCCAGTCGTCAACATGAGGCTTGAGTATGATGAAATATCAAAAAGTATTTTTGACTTTATCACCTGGAAGGAATCAGAAGATGGAAGGAAGGTCAACTTGCCGAAATTAGAGGAATCGCATAAAGAAATTCTATTTGCAGACTGGGATTCTCAGCTCAAGCAAGCAGAAAGGGCAACAATAGTTGTAACATCAAAAACAAACAACGTCATTGAAACTATCAATGAAAATATACATGGCGCCAACTTGATAGCAGAATCCATACCAGGATTCCTTCCAAATGCCATACAACTAGACCAGTAGTGGAGACAGGCGAACAAGGAAAGGGAGGAAGCAATTAGGCAAATGAACAAGCTTAACTAGGAAGCGTACTAGCAATGCTTAGTCAAGCCATACAACCAGTGGATGACCCTGTGATGCCTAACCACTTCCACACAGAAAATGATGCCAGCACTAACGGATGCCATATTTACTGGATAGTTGAAATCTGTGATCGGCCAACCGACACAGCTCAAACCAATGACGGATATCTACGATCCGAAGGATCAAATGCAAAGAAGTTAGTCACCTTGTTTTATTTCTATTTTAGTTTCATTTTTCATAATATGAGGAAGGTCATTTAAACCTCCTCAACTATTTTTGTAATAATATATTTTAGGTCCTATAGTTTTAATATTTAAACCCCTATCATGCATTTAGAGAGGGGTCCAAAATTTTTATCAGAAAAATTCTTCAAAACATGCACTTCTGTACCTTTGAGGAGATTCTCGTGGAATGAATGGAACATGATCTATTTTTTGTCTAATATCTGGCATAGTCTACTGAAATTGCACTTTTGCATTCTTAGATGGTGTTGGATTGGTTGCAATTAGATTGATATTGTTGAAACACGTGAGCAAAACTTACTACAAATGGTACTTTTATCTTGTGATTTTGTTTTATTTATGAATCAAGCAATAACTTTTCTTCAATTGCTTTATGTATGAAAGTTTGAATTTCAGTTAGCCTTATTGCACTTTTGTATGGTGTTGACTTTAATTTCCTGCTAAATACATGAATGATTTCATATGTGATATATCTCTCACAATCGTTTTGGCTAACTATTTATCCAAAACAATTATTTCTAAACGTTTTCACTTCTTATTGCAGTTGAATGAACTTTATTACCAATTTCTATAGGACATTATTGTAGATTTCATAATTTACTTTTATTCCCGGGTATAGTTATAGTTAGAAAGTATCTAAAACTAGGATATATGCATGTGATCAATAGCTTAGATTAGATTACACTTAGCTTAAGTCATTCTCCCATTACATCATATATCACCCCATCAACACTACCAAAATTTCTTGTGGGAAACTTGTCCCATTATCCCCAGTTGGAGCCACTACACCAAATGGAAAGGGCGCTGCCAACCAAGGTTCGGACCGACTGGTTTTCCTCCGTGTTGTGGCAACGATTTTCGAGCCTTCAACATTTTTGGTGCTAGAAGGAGGGTATAACTATGAATGGAAGGTAAATTCAAACCTACATGCCATTCTAAGAGTAAAATTCCCTCACCCTCACCTCCAACTTCTCGATCACATTCCAAATATCCAAATCCTAAGTGAGAAGTTGTAAAGAAACCTTTAGAACCCACTACTAAAATCCCCAGAAATCTAGATCATCCTTCTTCTATTGAAATCCATGAAGTCCAATATTTGATTCATAAATTACAGGGGATCTCAATATCCCAAGAAGAATCTGAGCTATCCCAAGCTAGTGTTACTTCTCAGTTTCCCCCATCTCAATGGTTAACTAGAGCACAGAGTGCAAAGTTTGGGATTCCCCCATCCAAATTCCCTCTACCAAGACGTAAGAAAGCTAAGAAAACACCATTTGAATCCCATAGTGAGGTTCTCTCATCAACACCTCAATCATCTTCATTTATTCCATCCATTTCATCACAAGCTCAATCACCCACCTCACAACTCCAGATTGTGATTTACATAGGTACTGCAACTCAATCCTCCTCTACTCAATCACCTTCAACCACTGGAACATCTTCTTCTACACAAAGACTAAAAATGGCTCAAAATCCTCCAAGGCCATGGAAAAATCCAGGAGTTGTAAGGATGGCAGAACCTTTACATCCATTACTAGCCCATCCCAAAAAATGGCTACCAAAGTTCAATTGTGATAATAGCCTATTAGCCGAGGAACACATCAACAATTTTATGTTGTCTATTAATCTAAATGCAATAGTAGAAGAAGATGAAGTTATAATATTATTTCCTTATACTTTACAAGGATCAACAGGATCATGGTACTTCTCATTACCATCAGGTTCTATAAATAGTTGGGATGCCTTTCAAGAGTAGATCCTAACCAAATTTGGAGACGACAGATCTATGGATACCATAATCAATGATCTCTCCAATTTGAAATCCGAAACTAAGGAACCGATCAAAGACTTCAATCCTCGCTTTAATAAATTATTGAATAAAATACTAGCGACATTCAAGCCCAGCGGTGAAGTCCAAAATGAGAGGTACATTTCTGCTCTCCCTTCAAACACAACTATTTTCGTTGATAGGGCTGCCAAGCCAACTTTGGCAAAAAATATGAAAGAAGCAATAGTTGTAGAAAAACGAATTCTAGCCTTAGATGAGAAAAACTCTTTAGAAGAACGAAAATCCAAGAAAGTGACTTTTAGGGATGAATCCAAGAAAAAACCACCGAAAGATCCTTTTGATCTCAAAGGTTTACAAAAAGTCTTCAAAACCATGTATAATGAAATGGTTGATATCAAGAAATAAGTAGTAGAGACTTCCTCAAATAAATCTTTTAGACCATATAAAAGAAATTCCTCTGTTGATACTAAGCCTCCAAATGCTATATCAAATGCTGAATCGGATGGAGAGGAAGATGAAGTCTCAATGAATGAAGAACAAATAGATGATGAAGAAGCAATCGAGTTACAAGGGATGTGGGATTTTATCATTCCCAATGAAGAACCACAAGAAGCACTACCTGTTGCAACCCAAAGTAGAGGCTCTGTTGATTCACGTCAAACAAATCCAAAGCAGAAGTTATCAACTCTGGCTCCCAAGGACAAAACAATAGGTAAGAAATCTCGATCCAAAACTACCCAAAATCCTCATAGTATCTGATGAAATGGAGTATAAAATTGTGGATGATATGAAAAAGAATAGGGCAAACATTACCTTTCACAAATTTAGCAAGTTGAAACATTAGCAGAAGATGCTTCTCAAAGAACTCAAAGTAGTCCCTACTTCACCTCTTCCTTCTGCTGTGATCTCGCAAGCTGCCCAAGAAACGGGAAGGCTGTTGTGTAAAAACTTAGTTAATTTTAGGTTATTATTTAATTTTAATTTAATTAGATGAAAGGGCACGATCATAAGATCATGCCCTTTCCCAAAGGGTGCCCATGGCAGTTTATAAGACAGGAAACCCAATGTAAACCATCATCATCGGTATTTCATCATTTTAATAAAATATTTATTCATATATTTTCTGTGTATGCAAAAGTTTTCCTGTCCCAATTGGTAATTGGAGCAAGTTTCGTTTGGCCCTGGCTTCTGTGGCTGCAATACGACCTCACGATTAAATATATAACATAAATTATATTTACGATAATATAATTTATATATATACGAATGTTATATAGTTTAAAAAACTATATATATAATTAAATTAAAATAATATTAATTATTTAAAAAATTATTAATTAATTAAATTATTAAAAAAATAAAAATAAAATAAAAAAATACACGGCCCTACAAACTCGCTCGATGTCGACAATGACAATGGCGGATTTCCAAAAAAAATTGGTTGACGCAGAGCATAAGATAAATAACAACCACGAAGAGGTCAGTAAAAGATTAAATGAATTCGAGATCAAGCTTGGGGAGCAAGCACACAAAATCAAAAATCTTCAAGATACGACAAATCGAATAGAGATAAAGATGGAAAATCAACATGTCCAAACAGTAGTAAACATCAGAGATGCCTTAACAATGCTGAAACTTCTGTGTAAAAGGTCGAATTGTACACCCAAACAACTACTAAAAGAAAGTGAAGAGAATCAAGAACACCTCTCATCGGATTCAACAAAGTCAACAAATTCTCATGAAAAGGTTGAATCCCCAAAAAAACCAGCGACACCCCACCAAGAAGCAAGTAACACGACCTTTACAAATAAGCAACTTTGGGATACCCTTTCTAATCAACACCCTTTTTTTGCTCAACAATTAGCCACATACCAGTGGAGGGCAAAAGTCGAGATGCCTAAATTCGATGGAAACGAAAAAAACAATGTTGCATGGATAAATAAAGCAGATACTTTGAGATATATGACATCACTGACGATGACGAAAAGCTCAGACATGCATCCATGAAAATGGAAGGAGAAGCATATAACTGGTATATGTGGTGGAAAAAAACAACACACGTCATTAGCTGGAGAAAATTTAAAGATGCCTTTTTTAAAAGATTCCAAGGTGTAAAAGAAGAAGAGTTCTTTTCAAAACTCATCAAATTACGATAAAAAGGAAGTGTGGATGAATACACTCAAGAATGGGAGACCTTAGTGACTCGAGTACCTGGGTTATCAGAATCTCATTTAATTCAGTCATACATCTCGGGACTTAAAACCCATTTACAAGTAGAAATTGAGATGCATGACATTTCATCAATAAAAGTAGCAAGACGAAAAGCAAAAACAGCTGAAAAGAAATTCGAACAAATATTTTGGTCAAAATCTAAAAAAACATATTCAAGACGAAGAACACCTCAATATGTGGATGCAAAAAATACAAGATATGTTCCATCACATCGTCGTGAAGATGAAAAATCTAATGTGGAAGCACAAAGGATAAAGGCGGGTAAATGCAAGCGCTGTGGTGAAAAGTGGGACCCCAAACATAGGTGTGCTAAAGGAAAAGAACCAAAGAACCTGTATAATTGTGAAGCAACCAATGATTCAAACAATGAAGAGTCTGACATTGAAGAAACAGAAGATGCCCCAAAATTCTCACAAGAACTAGATGACGAAAGTATTCCGCAAGTGTCATTATCAGCTATGACAGGTATATCACAACCTCAGACTCTAAAGTTAAAGGGACGCATAAAGAAGAACAATGTGGTGGTTCTCATTGACTCTGGTAGCACACACAATCTTTTGGATGTAACCATGGCCAAGAGACTCAATATTTTTTCATTTCCCTTACCAAACATGAAGGTAATGGTAGCAGACAGTAAGAGGATTGAAAAGGTGGGGAAATGCCATAAGGTTAAATTGCAAATTCAAGACTTCAGTTTAGAGTCTTCGTTTTTCACAGTACCGTTAGGAGGAGTAGATGTAGTCTTAGGTGTCCAGTGGTTACGAACTTTAGGTACTTATGCCGCTAACCACCAAGTAAAATTTATAAAATTCAAATGGGGAGGTCAAAAGTACAAATTACATGGGTTCCAAGCACCAGAAAATCAAATTGTATCATCATCTCAGATGATGAAGACGATTCAAAGGGGAGCACTTGCTTATGTAGTACAATGTCATCAGTTAGAAATGTTATCTGCAAATATGACCAGTGAAGAGTCACCAGAGATACAAGATCTAATTAGGAAACATGAAAAAGTATTTCAAGACCTACCTCTAAAGATGTCGTCTAATAGGGAAATTGAGCATACAATAGAATTCAAGGCAGGATCAGACCCGGTCAACATCAAGCCATACCGATATCCACATCACCAAAAAACAGAAATCGAGAGGTTAATCCAAGACCTCTTAAGGTGTGGAATCATCTTGAAAAGTAAAAGTCCTTATGCTGCTCCAATGGTGTTGGTAAGGAAGAAAGATGGGTCATTCATGCTATGTATTGACTATAGGGGATTAAACAAAATAACAATTAAAAATAAGTTTCCAATCCCCTTTATCGACGAAATGTTGGATGAGCTACATGGCGCAAGGTATTTCTCAAAATTGGTCCTAAGATCAGGCTACTATCAAATTAGAATAAGATTAGAGGACATACCAAAAACGACATTCCAAACACACGAAGGTCACTATGAATTTAAAGTAATGTCGTTTGGATTAACCAATGCACCAGCAACTTTTCAAGCAACTATGAAAGAATTATTTCGCCCACATCTCAAAAAGTTTGTATTAGTATTCTTTGACGATATTCTAATTTACAGTAAAACTTGGAAGGAGCACTTGCAACATTTGGACAAGGTTCTTACACTACTTAAAGAACACCAATTTTACGCAAAAAATCCAAATGCACCTTCGGAAAGGAAGAAGTAGAATACCTTGGACACATTATATCCCATGAAGGTGTAAAGGTGGACCCTAACTTGTCCTGACAATGAACCACACTGGTTGGTTCGAAACGCGTCGACAAAGATATTTATCATGTGATCTACGTTGAAGCTCTTATTATAAAAATGACTGATCACAGAAGCCTCAATTCTACAAAATCAAAGCTATAAAAGAATGGACCAAACCTGTTAATATATCCAAGCTAAGAGGGTTCTTAGGTTTGACGGGATATTGCCGAAGGTTTATTAAAAACTATGCACATATAACTGCACCTCTAACAAATCTTTTAAAGAAGAATTCGTTTCTATGGGATGA
>APFE030920974.1:0-10965 GCA_000404065.3 Pinus taeda
CATATATAAAGGATAGAGACTCCCTACGAGGAGTATCGTGTCTTGTTTTGTAATCGAGCTCTGCTCTATTGGAGGTTGCCCCCTCGAAGAGGCCTGGGAAAATTTCTCTCTGAGTAATAAAATCATTGCTATTCTTTGTTCTGGGTATATTTTCTTCGCATATTCTGTGTTCTGGGTATTTTTCTCGCATATTCTATGTTCGGTATTGCTTTGCAGGTTAAGAAGCATAACATGAGCAAAGGCCTAATGGAGATCACCAGGTAAATCAGGGACATCTTTCTTCAAGAATGAACAAAGATCACCAAATAAATCACGGGCAATCTGCTTCAAAGATGAACATAAGCTACAACAGACCTCAGGTAAATCATTCTCAATTTGCCTCAAGAATGAATGAAAACTACAATCATTTGGTCCGCGGGGTTGATAATCGCAGGAGTTTCTTCAATGGCCAATGTTTCTCTTGCCATAACTTTGGCCACAAAGCAACTCATTGTGTTGCCTATAAGACAATCATGACTAGAGAAGCTCAAAAACAAAGAAGTGTGAATGGAATCACAAAAAGGACCTATAACAGCTTTTCCGCCCTTGAAAATGAAATTGAATGTTCTATTTGTAATAACTTCGGTCATGAATATTCTGAATGCAGGACCAGGTTTTGGAAGACAACTCAGAAGGAACAAACCTCAAGTGCCAGAACATGGAGAATGAAGGAACCACAACCAGAAAGATGTGGGATAGATTTATATGCAGAAGGACAAGAAATTCAATGGTACATTGACAGTGGATGTTCAAAACATATGACAGGTGATAAAGAAAAACTTGAATCATATAGTGTTTTAGAAAAGGGAAAGAAAGTTTCTTTTGGAAATGATACCCTTGCAGTCATAAAAGGAAAAGGCACTGCTCAATTGAAAGAAAAGGTCAAATCTAGAAATGTTTTATATGTTGATGGCTTGAAGCATAATCTACTGAGTGTCAGTCAGATGTGTGATCAAGGAACCGAGGTAATATTTCGATCAAATGGGTGTAGTGTTCGTGATCTTGATACAGGAAAAACAATGATCAAAGGTAGAAGAACTCCGAATAATTTATACATATTTGAAGAAGGACAACAACAATTCTATTTGAGCAAGGATTATGAACACTGGTTATGGCACTAAAGGTTAGGGCATCTAAGGTTTTCAAAAATAAGGAAAGCATCCAAATACCAGGCAGTTTGTGGTCTTCTAGATATCAAAATTCAAGACAACACTATATGCAAATCATGTCAGTTTGGTAAACAAACCAGAACTAACTTCCCTGAGAAGGAAGGATCAGCTAGTAGGCCTCTTGAGCTAGTCCATACAGATATATGTGGTCCATTTAGGACAAGGTCACCTCGAGGAGAAGAATACTTTATATTATTCATAGACGACTTCTCCAGGATGGTTTGGTTAGGACTTATGAAGCACAAAGATGAAAGCATTCGGACAAATTCAAATCTTTCAAAATCCTTTGGCTGAAAATGAATCAGATTACAAAATTTAAGTGCTCAGGTTTGACAGAGGGTGGGAGTTACTCAAATGAATTTTTCGATTTCTGTGAAGAACATGGAATAAGAAGGGAATTTGCTATAGCTAGGACTCCTCAGCAAAATGGAGTGGTGGAAAGGATGAATAGAACGGTTCAACAAATGGCTCATGCTATGCTTGATGAGTCTGGAACTCCTGTAACCTTCTGGGGTGAAGCTACATTTCCTGCGGTTGTTATTCTCAACAAAAGAAATGTCTGAGTGAACAACACTCAAACTCATCATGAGCTCTGGTATGGTGAGACTCCTTCGGTAAAGCATTTCAAAATTTTTGGAAGCAAATGCTATATTAAGAATAAGGATGAACAGCTTGGCAAACTTGAACCTAGAACAGATGAAGGCATTCTCCTTGGTCATTCTCCCCACAACAAAGAATATAAGTGTTACAATAAAAGACTTGGAAGAATTTTTGATAACATTGATGTAGTGGTTGATGAAAAAGGATGCATTACTGGGCAAGTAAATTATGAAAATATCGAAGAGGATGAAGACTACCCTCAAAATCAGACTGATGATGAAGAAGAACCTCAAGAAGCACCAGAGGAACAAATAAGGATAGAAGAGAAGACTCCATCCAGGTATGTTCAAAAGAATCATCCAGAATATCAAATTTTGGGGCAAAAGGAGGCAGGTATACAAACAAGAAGAACAATTGCAGAAGCCTCAAGCTATTTGGCTTTGCTCTCCTCCACTGAACCACAAAATGTAAAAGAGGCATGCGAAGATGAATGCTGGGTCAACGCAATGGATGAAGAACTTGAGCTGATCGAAAAGAACAACACTTGGGAGTTGGTTCCTAGACCAAAAGATAAGAATGTCATAGGAACAAAATGGATCTTCAAGAACAAGTTGAATGAAATGGGGAAGTTATTAGAAACAAGGCCAGACTTGTTTGTAAAGGGTATGCTCAACAAGAAGGAATAGACTTTGAAGAAAATTTTTCTCCCGTTGCTATACTTGAGGCCATCCAAATGTTCCTTGCTCTCTCAAGCTTTCAGAAGTTTAAAGTATTTCAAATGGACGTGGAATCAACCTTTCTGAATGGAGACTTAGAAGAAGAAGTGTACATTGAGCAACTAGATGGTTTCATACTTGGGAATGATCCAAATCTTTCATGCAGACTAAAAAAGGCTCTCTATGGTCTTAAACAGGCTCCAAGGGCTTGGTACTACTATTTGGACAAATATCTTCATCAACAAGGATTTTCAAAAGGATCAAGAGATAACAATTGTAGAGCTATAAAAAGGGTCTCTTTCACCTCTAGTTACCTCACATTAATATGTCAATCCGGGAACGTCTTGTTATTTCAAAGAGTGTCTCAGTCTGAGGCTTAGCATTTTTCAGAGTAATGCTCGTAGTAAAGTTGTTTTAAAACTACAAAAGTAAATTAATGCGTGTCTACAACTTAACTACTTCAAAAGGCTAAATCACACAAAGCAATGCATCAGTCAAGGGTTCGGTAGCAATAACCCATCCCTTTAGTAACTGATGAGAACATATCAGGAGTTTGGGAGCCAGGTAGCAGATGCCAATGCTCACTACAGCCTGAGATCATCCTCAACAAACAAGCAATGAAATGGCAGATAAAGAAAACAACAATGAAACGGCAGATAAAGAAAATAGCAATGAAATAGAACAGCACATCAGTCAAGGGTTCGGTAGAAATAACCCATCCCTCTCGTAACTGATGAGAATAGATCAGAGGTCTGGGAGCCAGGTAGCAGATGTCGATGCTCACTGCACCCTAAGATCGTCCTTAATAAATAAGAAATGAAACGACAAGTAAAGAAAACACCAAATCAGCAATCTTGAAATGGAACAACAATTCAAATGGAACAACAATTCAGAAATGGAACAATAATTGAAATGGAACAGCAATTCAGAAATGGAACAACAATTCAGAAATGAAACAAAACTTAGAGAAATGAGCAGTAACTAAGTTCAACAAGCTGTAAATCTATTCAATCACACCAATGCAAACATCACTCCTTCGTTCTTAAAGATGTACACACACTATGGAACAGCACCACCTACAGATCCAAGATGGAACAACACTAGAAACCATATAAACACAACATGCTTAATTTGACTCCGTTATTGCTCTAAATAAAAGCATACGATTGCATCTCAAGATGAAAACAGTAACATTCAAGGATTCAATAATCATGTGAAATCAGAACTTCCAAGATAAATGTTGTAATGCTAAGGCATAATCGGATAAAACTCTGTAATAGAATGACAGTATCCTTTAGAGATTAACCATATTATACCAACACTTAAAGAATTGGTAACATGATGCAGCGTCAATACAACACTTTTGTTTGCAGGAACATTAAATGAGTTAAACACAACAGAGCATGTAACATAAACTTTATAAACACAACAGATTACTAGATCACGTTGATAAACAAACCACACAAAAACCACACGTAATGGTACAAGAGCAAGTGTCGTCCAGGGCCGGGCCCTTAGCCTCCAGGGGTACACCACTTAAGATTGATCCAGGCTCAAAGATAAAAGAGTAACCAAGTATGTATTAATGCATGAAGTGAAATTACAGTAACTCAAGTCTTAACAGAACATAACGATCATAGCCTTGATCTTTCTTAAAAGAAATTACATAAAGTCATCCCCCTCTAGCCAACAACACTATCCCTTATATAAGGATGATGACAAAGATATCTAGATGCAGAAATAGATAAAACAGTGATCCCTCAGGATCTAAGATCCTGAGGGATTCGCAGAATCGTTAATCTTGAGTCACTTCTTTCTTTTTCTGCGCCAAGCTGGTATCTCCGCTTCCTTTCCTGGGTTGGTCCATTTTGATCTGGTTTTCACACGGTCTCCCGTCAAAGGGATAGTAGTTAATTCATCCTTGTCTTTTCCTTTAGGATGGCCACTTTCCGTTTTTCCTCCCTCGTGTACATGGGAATGACAATTATCAACGTTCTCTATTAATATCACATGTTTCGTTATAATTCTTTATTATTGTCTAAATTTCTAATGCAAAAAGGCTTATAAGTCCTAATGAAAAGATACTGAAATAACCATCAAAACATACCTTCTTTGATACTCCACACACCCCCCTGCTTACCCTTTTTCATGGCCTCATGAAAACATTGTAGTTGACATGCAAGGCAATGAGTGAGTAGGCTGGAGATGGAATATCGTGTGAGGGCCTACAGCCGTGATGCGAAACTAAATGATCAAAGAAATGGCCTGTCTAAGCCTCAAGCATCTCATACAGGGCTTGGTATCCGGGTGCAGGATGCCAAATGATTGGACTCTGGAACCTATATCCTAACCAGGATGGCCCTGCCCTCAAAAACATTTTGCCATAGAGGGGAAAACGGTTAGCAACATGTTTAAAATTCTCATACTTAAATGGTTCTCTGAGCTGGATATTCGGATTAGATATTCAATATCGAAATTTAGCTGCAGCAATGGTAGGGTCTTTAATGGAGGAAAAGTATTCAAGTCCCTGCCGAATGATTGCTTCATGCATGGGTCCTAATGCTTTAATCACTCCAAGATCCTTCATGAGATTTCTATGTCTCCTCCATAACTGTTCTGGGTCCCTAGGCTCAGCTCTTACCCATAGATCTAATCCGTTTTCTTTTCTTTGAAAAGCGTTGTAGGCTTTAAGCCATTTAATTTGATTGACTGCAAATGAGATAAATGCTTGCAATTGAATGTCCCCAACAAAAGGGCCAGGGTTCAGTTCGGTCTCTTGTTCTAGTACAAGGTTATGCAAGTAAAATTCACACAATAACCTTTGCAATTTTACCCTGTAATGTTTACAGCAGTTTATGAAATCATCTATAGTGTTAATTTGTATGGGAGCACCTGCTTTAACAGCCTTTATTTTCAATTGTAAATACCTTTCCATTAAAAATAGGGAATAGTTCTTGGCAGGGGCTCTACATGCTAGGACGTCATTGTATAGAGAACACAAGGTATCCATCTGTTTGATAACTACATCTAATCTATGAGTTACCTTTACAACTTTCTCTTGTTCCCTCCGCCATCCTTCGAAGACTTGGCTTTCAGATAAGTTGACGTTCCTTAGCTGCTGCTGTAGTTCTTCATATTTTTTGCGGGGGAATGTTTGTTCCCTAAGCTTTTATGCTTCTTGCTGGGCCCGCTTCAAACCTTTGTGAAGGGTTATTGTTTTCGGATCCTTTTTCCATGCAGCCGTGGAGGCTGGGAGCTTTACCTGAACTTTCTTATTGTGCTGCTTCGAGTTCAGAACCCTTATTACTCCCGAAGGTGGTGCCTTCATCTAAACTATCTTATCATCCTTTTCAATTTTAACATGAACACCAACCCACTGTTGTTCCTTTTCAATTGGAACAGCAGTCTTCTTTTCAGCTTCATTTGGAACAATAGCTTGGCTTTTGTCAGGGTTTTGAGCAGTAGGATGGATTCTGGTCCTCCGCCTCTTGCCTTTAAGGGATTTTACTGGTGTGGGTAGACCTTTTCTTCCTGAAGTCCCTTTTACCCTTTGCCTCGCCTTTAGAACCCTAATCTGCTGATGAAGATGGACTATTATGTTCAATAATCTCTGTTGTTCCTTTTGTAATTCCCTTATTTCCGCCATTTCTTCAGAAGGAACAGTAGGCTGTTTGCTGCAGTTTGGACTGCAGCTAGCTTCCTGTTTTTCTTCATGTGGTGGTTGTTCCGGGGCAAGAACCTTAATTGGCTCTGTTATTTCTTGGGCTAATTCTTCCTCTGCCCTTATTTCCTCCAGACTTTCTTCTGGTGCCTTCTGATTAGGAACAGGTTGTTCCTGCTTAGCGTTTTCTGACATCTTTTCATTATGAATGGACAAATTTTCTACTTCGACCTCTTCTGCATGCGATTCCTTGGGTGCATCTTTCTCCTGGGGTTTTTCTCCAGCATGGAGGTCCGATGGACTCAGAGGTTGGCCATATTCGCCCATATTGGCCAAAATTTTGGCCAATTCATCTTCCCCTAATGGGTCTTGTAATGGGCTCCCTTCCTGCTGTTCCATTCCTTCCTCCTGCTCGGACTGCTTGGCTTCTTTTCCCTCATCTCCTTCCTCTTCAAATTGCTCATTTTTTTCTTCTTCTCTTTCTGCAGATTGCTTTGCCTCCTCCTCTTCTTCTTCTGTTTCTGCCTCTACAGACTGCTCTGCTTCCTCATCGTGTACTTCTGTTTCGTTATCCTCACTTGGGATTTGCTCATCTTCGATTTCTATTGTCTAGCTCATGTCTTCCTGGGGCTTCTCCATCCCCCCTCGTAGCCATGCGAGCCGGGCCGATTTTCTGGTTGTTAGAGTGTGCTGGTGACATGTTTCTGTTTTTCAGATTTCTTTCATTTTTTCAGGTTGCTCCGGTGTGCAAGTGTCCTGCTTCCGTTTTTCTGAACATTGGGGTGTGCTAGTGACTTGTTTTCATTTTTTCAGACGTTTGGGTGTGGCCAACCCTCCATTGATGATGGTAATTAGTTCTTCCCAGCTGCTTTGCTGCTGGGTGAGACTATAGTTAACTATCAACCAAATTAATCTGTGGTGGTTGGCGACTGACTCTACGTGTTCTGCGCTTTTCATGCTTCGTGCAACGTCATGAAGTAGTGAATTCAACAATGAAGGTAAATTCACAGAAAATTTTTGTTTTAAAACAGCTAGGAGTTTAAGATGTCGTGGTCTTACCACATCTTTTCTGCCTTCACAGGTGATGTAGCTTTGGATGATTTTTGTTAATTCCTCCCACGACTCTCCTAGTGTTGCTGGCAGCACCCCCTTTCCTCGAATTGTCAAGCTCTAGCCCTCGTCCTGAAAGATTTATAAAATCTTTTGCAGGCTTTCCTTCTTTATCGTCCATACCGGTCCAGTGGCTAGCAGTCCCGAGACTTCTGCTATTATGTCATCGATGACTGCTATTTGTCTTCCTCTTACTATGGAGTAGTCTTCTTGCAAATTCTGTAAAAATTCAATCGCTATTGTCTCATTGGACTCCTTCAGGCGGTTGAGATATGTCAGCCATCCTGCTTTTTTTCAGGATTTTTCGGGCTGCAGCCGAAACAGTTAACACTTGCGGTTATCTGTGAACTGACCTTCCTCCCATAGTTTCACTACAAATTCTCAAAGGAATGGTAGTTGTTTGTTGAAATCAGAGAAGCTGATGGCATATCACTCGTTCAAATTCTAATGCTACAGCGTATGCAGTGGAAATGGCTTTGAACAACGACTCATGCAGAAGAAAACAAAAATAGAAAATATAATACCGTTGAGTCGTGCTGTGTCCGAGTACACAATCTCTCAAATGATGGGCTGACACGTGCTCTGGGGAATGATGAGGTTACCCTCCCCCCGCCACAATGTGATAGGCTATCCCATCCGTCAAATAAAGGAGAAGCGACTGTTCTGCCACAAGGTCTTTAAGGAACAGCGTATGGCAATATGCCATGTTTACAAAAACAACCTATTACTGAAATTGAGGTATAAATTTACGTCGCTTTAATACGTAAGAGACTGCGGTGATTTGATGGAAGTTCGGGGATAAGACATTTGCCGTAAATAGAGAGTCTCATGTGGTCATTGTCACTGGTTCTGTAATGATTGGTGATAATATATAGTCATGTGTTATATGGTTGGGTAATATTATATAATTAATTACCACGGCATAAGAAACAGAAGGATGTAATCTTCTTACCTATTGGTGTAAAAATGTGACTTCAATACCATTAACAGTGCTCTGTTGCCGACAGGTGTCCATAACCTTGGTAGAGTTGTTTGTTTCACCCCTTGAACCATAGTCCTTTATGTATGCTAGGAAACGTTGTGCAATGTCAAAATGTAGGCCATTATGCTGGCTTGGTGACCAATTAGTCATAATGCCATTTGTTAACACCCAGGTTGTTCCCTTTGACTCCCAAGGGAATACGGCCAGGGTAACCACTAACCAATCTTTGGATTACAGCTTTCTAGCCCAACTGTAATCAGAGAGGGCTCTCTCTTTAAGGTTTGTCTCTATTCTGTGGAGATTTTAGGCTAGTTATGAAGTAAGGGTTTTAGTTTATGTTTGGTTGAAAGGATGTCTTTCTGTACCTAAAGTGGAAATCTGTAGATAATGTTAGTCCATTGGGCAATGGAGTCTGTGGCTACTGGTTTTTGAAATCTTGAGTTTGAGCAGCTGGAATTACAGGGCCATTTAAATACTTCATAAGACAAAATTGAAATTCTGATGGTGGAATGTAAACAACTAGTGAAAAGAAATTAAGAATTTTCCACTAAGCTGGGGTGTGGGAAAGAGATATATTCCTCAGGAGCAAACTTGAATTCCTGAAACAATAATCACTGTGAAAGATATAGTGTGAAAGGGTAGCAATTAAGAATTACACCTTTATTACTATAACTAAAGAAAAACATTTAAAATAGCTTAGATTGAGTTCAGGGTAATCTGTGATTAAATCCTGGAACTATTCTTTTTCCTTGCCATTAACTGTAAAGCACAAAAGCATGAAAGAGATATGAAAAGATAATAAAACACACAACAAAGAGTTGTAGGGAAAACTTATTGTGCCATGAAATACGCAGGAATCCTGTAACTTTAAGCTAAACACCACAATACATCAAACAACACAGAGCTTTGGAAATTCCACCGCCTTTGTATTACTTCTTTGAGAATTTACAGTAAAAGAACTATAGAATAGACATCAACAACGATCAGCCCCTGCAAACTCATGCGAGGGGGAATATATAGAAATGTTTCATACAAAATATCTCAGGCATTGAGTCATCTAAGAAATAAATATCTTCACCAACTCGTACAGAAATAGCAGATAAGAAGTTATTGCAGCTTTCAATACAATATAAATGCTCTTTAATTCTGTCAGAAGATTTCGACCTTTGGAGGTCACTGAGTCAGTTCAACGCTTTGTTATAACTGATGAATGACGTGTCTTTGCAGCTCTGTCCTCCTGTAGCTTTTCGGCCCTGTCACCTATGACTGTCAGTGCTGGTGTGGTGGCCGAATAGTTTCGCTGAGTTGGCTCAGCCTCTTTTCTTCATACATGCTGATATATCAAAATTTTCCTGTGCATGACAACTTACATATTTCAATGGAAAAAACTTGATTACTGGCTCTGGTTTAGTAGTAATTGTATCAATCCATTCCAGACTTCCTGTGTGGGCAATTGATGTCTTAAAATTGCCTCTATAGTCTCATTCGCCTCTGTATATTTATAGAAATTTGGAGGCGCATCAAACAAGTGATTGATTTCATTCATGATAAAAAATAAGCTCTCTACCCTGTTGTAGAGATTTTGTCCTGATGCTGGCCCTGATTCTGCTGAAGTGCTGGGCTTTTCTGCAATCTGATTTGTAGCAAAGGTGTTGACCCTCTTGGCATAATTTTCATGGGAAAGTAGTCTTCCTGAGGCGCCCATTAAACTAGGAAGACCTCTGTTCTGCAATGCTATAAATTTGTCCATGAATTTATTAATGTCTGTCTGCATATCCTGGCTTCTTCTCTCTAATGTCTGTACCAGGGTTCTTAGTGTCAGGACCCTTTTGACCATCAAAATGGTCTCAGTCCTGTTGGCAATTCCCATTGTGACCAGCTGAGAACTTGTTCTGTGATTGAGCACATTAATCATTCTGGTGGCAGCCTCAGGCATATTACCTAGAGATTCCCTTGCTCTTTCGATTTCCCTATGTGCTTTTCCAATGAGCCCCATCTGCTCATGAATAGCCTCAATATATTCCCACTAGTCAGTGATGGATTGGCCAATATTGGCCCATAGGACTCTCTTGAGCTCAGCTGTTATTTTATCAAGTGTGAGCTCTTTCTCTAGCTCATTTATCCTCCTTTTGAGAGTCTTTACCTCTCTTCTCTCTCAGCTACGTTTTGCTTGGATTTATCATATTTTTCATTGAGCTTAGCCAAAGTTTCTTTGGCTTGACTCAGCTCTGTCATTTGGGCCTCCAAGACCTAAATTTCATTCCTGAGTTTCTGCATATCAAGACTTTGAGCCTGCTCTATTGTTGGTGCTGAGGTAGAGTGTGTTGATTGCTCTGTCTGTTGAATGGGAGGGGTAGTGGTCTGAGGAGCTTCTTCCAGATTGATCATTTCTGGAGGGGGCTGAGAAGTTTGGCCTGCCTCTTTCTGTTGTAATGCTGCCTGCAGTGTAGCCTCTGATTCTCCCAACTTTTCTTGTGTTTGGATGAGTTGTTTATATAGTGACACCAGCATAGTTGTTGCATCCTTGTCATGTCTCAACTGGGCAATTTCTTCAGTTTGGGGATGAAGAGTTGATGGGATCTTGATCATCTTCCTTAATGCTGCCATATTTGCATCCCTTAGCTTCAACAGCTCCTGCACAGCTTTGACATCCTTGGGATCATGCCCAAGCTCTATTATGATGTCCTC
>APFE030920991.1:5248-27036 GCA_000404065.3 Pinus taeda
TATAGAACAAGCATATGTTATCCTCCTCAAGCTTGACAAAAATAAAGAGGTACTAGTCAGCAATGACTGGGAAAAATTAGGAAGAAAACTTGAAAAAACTTTATTGGTAGCAAGTCGCTCTTGAACATGACACTTTCTCTCTACATCCAAGCCGGGTTGGGTTGTTCCATTCATTGGTCATATCACCATTGGTCCGTCACACCATCCATCTTTGGGGTCAACGCTACCAATCCATCGTTAGTGTCATCGATATGTTCAAGAGAAGTCATTCAGAGAATTCACCTGTGTCTCACCCACTGCAATACATTCACGCTCCATTCTTTCATGACCGCCACCCTAAACACTGTATCATTAGATCATTTTCACCTCCAAAATCATTTGCTTCTTTCCGTGTCATAGATGTGGGATTCATTAAGGCCCTCCTACGACGGGTCACTTCTTGTCAACATCAGCTCATTATCCAAGAATTCGAACTAGGAACAACCCTTTCAGTACTTTGGAGCTTGCATGCCTCAAAGGAAAGTTTCTCACTTTCGGCGACAGGTTTACATTAATGGCCTTTGGCCGAGAGATTTTGTGTGGTGTTCGACGCCAAGTCCTTTTTCACACTACGCGAATTGTACTGTAGTACCTTGAGCTTCATTTTCATTATTGGTGATTCCTCTCATGTCTGTTAACAGCTTACATCATTGGCTGGTAATTAGGCGATGTCTTTCCATGTTCGACTCCAGAACATTTTTCACATGGATCGACTTGTATTACAAGTGAAGATTGAACGAGTTTTGAAGACCCCGGATCTAGTTTCATCCAACCGGGTTGCGATATATTCAGGAATACAAAGACATCAAATGTACATCATTTCCGAACAGATGATCATCCAAATCAAAGGATGATGAGTCCGAATCATCAGTCTGCCACACAGACGATTGTCTGTCCTATGTACATGAAAATGAATTTATAAAGATGAGCATGGGATTTCCCACCTAAACTAGATCATGAAAAAATGTTGTCAAGATAATGTATTGTATTGTGTCTTATTACAGGTCGCCTCCCAGCTCGAAAAATCTTTGGATCCTCATGGTAAAGAATTTCAACCGACATCAAAAATATTAACGACCTCATGCTTTAGGGGGCAACTGTTATAGGAATTTTTGGGCACTACAACCCCAATCATAAATGTCCATAAACTGAGGGCTCCTAAGTCCCTAAAAGTGTTGCTTCACTGCCTAAAGGAAAAAGGTCAGCTGATTACATCATCTCCCAGAAGTTCTCCACTAAAAACTGCTCAGAAATGGTCAAATCTGGACCATACTGAATACCCAGTGCAGAGGGTGCAATGCATATCACCTTCCTAGTGTAAAGGGTGTAATGCATACTGCATGGCCCCTCTGTAGGGTGTGATGGTCTGGAATGGACAAATGGCAGGGAAAAATTGCGAGGTGGAAGATCATGGAATCTTCCAGAAGCTTCCCCTCTGACACTTGCCTCTCTGTTTTCGACCAAGGATGAGTAAGAGATCATCATTCTCCAAGTGGAATCAAGAACTATCCAAGAGAGGACACTAATCAAGACCCCATAAGATGACTCACCCCCCTACAATAATCTATATATGGATCCCTCATCACAGAGATCCAAAGGTTGGAATCTTGTATCTTGTAGAGAAGTGTTGTTGGTTTTCTGGTGTAACTTCATAGTGTTGGGTGATCTAAGCTTTACTTGAGGTGAAGAAGGGATTTCTTGCTGGAGGATGATGCTAGGTTAGAACATATGGTTTTAATCCTCTCGCTACTTTTGATCTTAATAAAGCTATTCAATTTTTCCTCATATTCTTGTATGTTTGCTTATATATGCATTTGTATGGTTAACACATATCTGGTCCTGTGTTATTTATGAATATAGATCCTTTTTCTTCGATAGTAGTATGTTGCTATCATTCCATAGGTGCTCTTTGAATTTGGGCAGACGAAGAAGAAGCGGCAAAGCTCTATCAGAAAGGAGAGGAATCAAACAAGGAAATCAAGCACAAGATTAAGGTTGGTCTCCTTTGTTCCACTCTTATCTATTTTCATAAAGGAAAACAAAAGTAGAATATACTTGTTTGTTTCTAAGATAGCTACCAGTCTTAGTGGAAATAGCAGCATCCGAGTGGACACTATTCCCGGTAACAGTGACATGGAATGTCATTTGGACAACTTTGACAAGGGCGAAAACAAACCCTAGACCTAATACCTAGTGACCAAATTTTGCTTGAAGGCTCACTGGAATGACAAAATTTGACCTTGACATCTTAAAATGATTTTTTAAGAGCATGTTTGATCGTTGGAGGAAGGCTACAAAGATTGACACTAACATTGGCTCCAATGGGGATGGTAGCTCCTTGGAGGTGCCAAGAACGGCAGATCTTTGGGAGAGCAGACAGTGCCTTCATCCATTGGGCAATGGAGTCAAAAACTCAAGCTGAAATGCATGACTGAAAACTAATGACGTGATGACACGAATTGACTCTCACTCAACTAAACACTGACTCAATACTTAACACAATCGACAAACTGGAAAATATGCTCAAAATGGAGCTTATTCATCAAAACCTACCCTAACAGTTTCATTCATCACCTAATCAAGTGAAATGAAACAACCAATGCAACCAAGTAAGCATTCCAACTACTGTTTCTATTCTCCGCAAGTGCTCACTTATGAACAGCAAAAGAGAACTACCGAAAGGCAACTCCCATGAAAACCTAGAAACAGATCCGTTGAATGATATGGATTCTCTATCCGCCTCCAAAAACACTGCATAAGGATCTATAAATTCATGCACACTGGGATTTTGCTCATCCAATGGATTACTTCTCTTCCCCTCATACCATGAATGTAAACTTTGATCTAAACTTTGTGACGAGACTCCTACTAAAAATGACAAATAAACCGGCTGCCGGATCAAGTTTGTATCAATACTTTTGTCAAGTTGACTGCTGATAAACTTGTGAAGCATGAGTTGGCTGGATGACTTCAAGAATACTGAGAAAGGATATTCATAAAGATAGCTTTTGATTTCCATTAACACATTACTGCTCTGGTCCATGTAATCTTCATAGTTGGATATTAAGATTTTCCTCACATTTGTGTTGTATTTCTTTGGTGATAGCAGCAGGCTATCAAAAGGATCCTGAATTTTGGGAATAACCAAACTCTATTGCTGATTATCAATCTCCTCATATGACTGCAAACATTGGTATGGGCTATGCAATGAACAATCTGTTAAACAAAACAATGAAGGCGAATTTTGAATAATATTATTATCAAGATTCTTTTCTAGCACATGGTTAGCCAATGGGGAAGAACTTTTACAGCAAACATCATCCAACACACAAGTAATAGGATCATCAAAGATTTGAGAACACTGCTGCGATGTATCCATTAAAATTGTATGACATCCTACTGGCTGTTCATCTTTTTCTTTAGAGATATTACAAAGATTCTGCCTTATAAACTGAAATGCTTCAAAACAAAAGGGTACAAAATCCTCTTACATATATTAAATCATGTATTTAAGCTGCCACACCTGCATCTGTAATCTGACCTTCATCCTCAACATTAAAACTGAGAGATTGTTGATTTCCTACAAGCTTCTCATTCGAAGATTTACTGTGCAATTTACCCTTCAAAAACTGAAATGATTCAAAACAAAAAGGTAGGGAGTTATCTTGCATCATTTGATCATACGTGCCAGCTTCCATGTCTTCATATGCAACTTGACAATCAATGGCATTCGAGGGCTGCAAATCTAGATATGAGAAGTCTTGAACAAGGTTTTCATTGCTCTCAAGATGATCCAAATCAAGACTTGTTGACAATTGATTCTAAATTGCATGGAAGTTGTCTCTGATGAACTGAAACGAATCAAAACAAAAAGGCAAAGATCCTTCACTTACTTCAAAATTTGTTGCACTTTCCTCATCATTTCCATAGCTGATATGTGATGGTTTCACATTGTATTCAAGTTGCTCAAAGTGAACTTCTTCCTCCCACAAACTAGTTGTTGATTCCTCTGCAAGATTAGCTTCTGTTTGGAGAACATAATCATCATCATACTGATCAAACTGAGGCAAATCATCAGTATAAAACACATCGTCAAGGATACATGTCATATCAACATATCTCTCTTCTCCAAGATGATCTATAAAACAATCATTATCAGATCTATGACAATTGGGATAAGAAACAATTTTTTTTGGATCAGCAACTTGTTCTTCTTCAATCAGCGAAGGATGGGCTTGAACATCATAATCATTCCTTGTAGTGATTCTTTGCATCATCTCTTCCACTATACTTACCAAATTGTCAAGCTTTTCCTCTGAAGGTGTAGACTTCTCTGGATCCACGTTTGTCATCTCTTCTTCTTTCAACCTTGCCCTTTGGATCAACAGATGAGCCTCTACATTTACTGCATTGTTCTGCATCTCGTGAAGTGTTGCAATATTCCTTTCTCTTAGCTGAAACACCATTTCCGGATCAAAGGCACCCAGATAGTGCAAGAGAGCAGATCTAGGAGGAGGCCTTATATCAACTGGCATCGAACAATAAACTTGGTTAAATCTGGCCGAAAATTATTGTACTGTCTCCCCTGGCAATCTTTTCAGCTGGTTATACTCTTCTACAATCAATAAAAGGTTCTGTCCAATCACCCACCTGTCAAGGAAAGCTTTGATGAACTGTTGTAAATCTAAAATGCTTGCATCAGGCAGGGTTTTGAACTAACTTTTCACTTTGCCTTGCAAAGAAAGAGCAAAAAGCCTAATACTAATATCTTCGTCATCAACCTCAAAAAGGTCTAGAAAAGTCTCAACATTCTGCACATGCTGCTTAGCGTTGACATTCTTACATTCACCGTCAAATCTTGGCAAATAGAGATAATAATTTGTAGGGAAAGCATGGAGTACAGAAGGTAAAATCAGAGGCTTGTATCGATTTGGAATTTTACAAGATATAGGGGTATTTATAGAAGCTGTAGAATCAATCCTTGTCTCTTGAGGCTTATCAATTTGAAGATGGTCATCACAAGATTTAGAAGAAGGGTCTTGATCAAGCTCAAAGGCATGCAAATCTTTGGTAATCTTCAAAGGGAAGGAATCAAATGCAGGCCGAGGATCTCTTCTCAAATACAATACACTTTGCAAAGCCTTCTTGACATTCTCGAGAAAAGAGAAGAAATAATTTAGAACAAAGAACAAAATGTCTTGGATGAAATTCCAACTTGAATACCTGATCTCTCCATATTGTCCTTTCATGTTTCTACTGGTCAAGTTCATCCTCCAGTGGAGTCTTTGGATCTAATCTTGAAAATTATTTGGAATCGCCAAGTGAATGATTACAGCCTTGCTGTGTCTGATCGTTGTTCACCATCAACCATCAGATATGAACTTGATACATGTACTGGGGTGATCGTTTAGATCAGATGTTCAGTTTATAAACTAGACCGGAGATTGACTGAAGCAGCTTTCATCTACTTTCGCTAATGCAAAGAAAGAGCGTTTCGAAGGCTACCTAGCTAACTTCAAGCTCCGTCTATAGTCTACAAAACCAAACAATTAAAATAAACTTCATCCTCAGCGAAGTCGCCACTATGTTAGAGCCTAGATTTACCTCAAGCTGGAAAGGTAAGGTTCTAGGTCCACATCAAACCACGCTCGGCCTCGTAGCTAGCCCTATGAGGACAGGAGAGGACTCTCTCCGGGTAAATCTCGGCAAAAGATAATCGATGGGGCTCGAGACGACTGAAATAACAACTTATTTTAGGCTAGGTATGAAGTACAAAGGTTTGATTTGAGTTTTTGGGGGTTTTGAGTTGGAGAATGGAACAACAAATTTGGGTCTGAGGATGAGACACAACTTTCGCAGAGTTCTGATTGGGGCAAGGTAGGCAATCATTTTGATGCTTTAAGAGTGAATAAATGGATGGATCAGACCTGTGAGGAGCCAAGGAGGGCAAGAGGGTCTCAAGAGTCCTCCTCAAACAGATGAAAACATTGAAAATTAAACAAATTTCAAAGCAAAGCACAACAGTTCAGTGAATTCTACTTCAATCACTCATTTGTTTAATTTAAGAAGCATAAAGAAGGGAAAATGATACACATAAAAATATATGAACTTACAAGTACAAGGAGAAACACATCATCAAAACATAAAGCCACATGGATCCCAACAAGTGCTGCAAAACCCTAGGCTTTCCTTTGCCAAAAATGCAAAGATAGAATGTACAATAGAGTGCTCAGCGATCCAAAGTGTCCAACCCTGAAAATGACTAAGAAGATACATGATATAGACCATCCTAACTCACCCCCGTGCCTCTAGGGGTCGATCTCATCATTCTAGGAGCTGTTTCAACCAATTCTAAACAAAGCACTAAAATCTAGGCAATCAAACAAGTTGCCTCTCTAAGGTAGGAAACTGATTCATTCATTAAATTTTCACTTTTTAATGAATGAATCCTCTAGAACAAGTAAAAATATGCCAGTATTACATCATGATCCTTCAATTACATCAAGATAGGTCAATAATTACATCACAAAGCAAAACTAGTCAAACTGGCCGAATTTCTGAGCTGGAAGGTGAAAAATCGTGCAAAAATTCTCTATGCCCCGCGCCAAATCCTCTATGCGTCATGCCACTTTGAGGCTGAATTTGAGGCACTTCCTAAAGTCCAAATTGAGCCCACGATATCTTGTTCGAAATCCCTACCTGTCTATTTTCCAACCCAAGTGGCATGTTTCAATTTCGTGTCCATTTTCCCCTCCTAAAGTGCATTCTCCCAAGACTGCTTCCTGTGTGTCAAAATAGGGGCAGTGAGGTCATTTTTTGAGTGTTTTTGACCTCCTGAGGACTCAAAACTTGCCCAAACTTCTTGGCCATACACCAGCAGTCATGATTTTTCATGCCAAATCCAATGATGTAAACGTTTTTCAATTTAGAGCCCCCTAGAAAAAGCGCGCGCCACATGACGCAGCGCATAAGGAGAAAAACTCTGTTTTTTAGTGCCAAAATTTGTCGAAGCACCAAAAATGCCCAAAATTTCTTGAAATTTGGGCTGGAGCTTCTCCATCAAGTTTCATGCTAGGCTAAAGAGCCTTCATCCAATATTTTAAGTTCTTCATCCACTTTTTGCCTCCTTAATGCTCTCTTCACCTTGATTCTCGTTTTGCACACCAAGTTCCGGGAAAAGTAATGATATGTCTGCCACCTCTATGAAGCCTCCTAGGTGCATGTCCCTCCGTGGGTGTCACTTTGGGTCTCCTCTTCATAGTCATATGAAGGATCAGATGCCATAGCTTCTAGTAGACAAATTGCCCTGAAGAAATAGGTGTTGATGTGTCAAACTGGAGTGGACTATTTTTGGTGATGTGCTTGACCTATGCCACCAAGGGGAATGGTGAAATGAGGGATTGGAAGGGAAGAGAGAAATAGTGGGGGATTAGGGATTGTTGGGAGAAATTTTTTTAGGGAAATATGGGAAGTTTTGAGGGATTTGATGTATAGGGTTAGGAATTGTTGTGTAGGGTTTGAGGTGTTAGGAATTTGGGAAAGAGAATTTGGGAGAAGGAATTAATGAACCTAGGGGGTAGGGAAACTTAGGGAATGGTGAAAATAGGGGTGAAATTGGATGGAGGAGTGAATTTGGTGACAAAACAATGATTTTAAACCCTAGCAGCAAGTTTCTTTGAGGTATTTTAAAAGGTAGGGTTTGATGTTTTTGTTTTAACCATTACCATCCATCAACCACCATACCCTAGCACAAACTTGGATGAAACACACAAATGGAGGCTCTACCTACTTGTGGAATGAAGAATTTGCAATTTGGAGGAATATTTCAATGAATTTTAGGCTTTTTAGCCCAATGCGCCGTGTCTTCCCAGTGTGCCGCGCCAGTGTATTTTTGCACTGTGGAGGGCAGCCCAATGCGCCGCGCCTTCCCATTGCGCCGCGCCCTTTTGCAGGAGCCTTTTGGAGGCCCTCCCGGTGTCCAAATTGGATGAAGGATAGCGCTTTGGAAATGTATTTGAGTCTAATTTTCAACCCAACTAGAATGTTTCAAATTGGAGTTCATTTTCCCTGTCAAAAAACAAATCTCCCAACACTAGTCAAAATGTGCCAAATGAGGCTGCCTCAAGGCAGAATGCTTTTGTAGTCAACGTTTGAAGGTGTTCCTCAACTCCAAATTGAGCTCATGATAGCTCATTGGAAATATATTTGTGTCTAGTTATCATTTGACTCATGAAGAAAGTCAATTAGCCAACCAAGCTAGGAGAAAACTTGATTTTCCCAAGGTCACTTCAAAGGTGCATCAATTCTCTCGAGGCAATTGTATTGTCAAAATTTCTCTAAAACCATGACACCTGTGTAATCAGTGAAGGATTTTTTTCTTCCTTGGCCTGTTTTGGACAAAAACCTCTCTCAGTTTTCTAAAATTCATAGTTTATTGCTCATAAACATCATTTGAGTAAAACCTACCCCGATGTGTGGAACAAGGGATTTTTCGAAATGAAGCGAAATGAAGGGGATAAGGGGCTTCTAAATTCTTGAGAAACTTTTTGGAAGTGGGGAGGGATGTTAGGAAGTAGGAGAAAGTGGAATCTCAGAAATTGAGTGAGGGGAAGGGGTCCAAAAGGGCTAAACACAGGCCCAACCTACAAAATTGCCAAGTCGTAGCAAGAAACTAGGGTTTGTGCGAAAATGAGGAATTTGCGGGATTTTGTTGATGGGAAGTGTTTAATAAGGTACATTATGGATATGGGAAGGTGTATGAACATCAGGATACAATATTTTCCGATGATTTGACCATCCAAGAGAAATTTCCTTCAAAACCCTAGGAGAGGAAAATGAACCTTACCTAGGCACAACTGAAGCATGAACAAGGTGTAAAATGACCCTTGGGAACTTGACATGATGATGAAAACCCTCTGAATGATTGTACACTTAGTTTAATGGTGACACGGAATGTCATTTGGACAACTTTGTCAAGGGCGAAAACAAACCCTAGACCTAATACCTAGTGACCAAATTTTGCTTGAAGGCTCACTGAAATGACAAAATTTGACCTTGACACCTTAAAATCATTTTGTAAGAGCATGTTTGATCACTGGAGGAAGGCTGCAAAGACTGACACTAACACCAACAACTGGCATGGAGAACACATGGTGAGCAGTGTTGCTGGTCACATGCAAGGGATTCAACAATATGCATGTCATTGTGCGCATGCATGCGATCCAACCCATTCAGCACACAGTTTCATTAGTTGGTCCTGACCCAAGCTCAGAGTTAAGTTTGCCAAACAAATCCCTACATAGTTGGCCCTTTTGGAATCAACCCATAGAGCGCAGACTGAAGTCTCACTCGAAGCAGCATGGGGAGATGCTAGAACCAAGTTTTCACACCCAGAGATTATTGTAATGTCGTTTTATGCCCTAAGCCTACCTTCGAGCATATCGACAAGCCTTTAAGGCTTATCTATATAGCTTCCTCTTATCAACCTGTAGACCTTCGTGAAGGTCTACAACTGCCTTTAGCGGAGCCTAAACAGGTGAATCAACCACTTACATGCCTCTGTGATTACTCCTAACTCTGTATTTACCCAGATAGTCTTAAGTGTTTAATAACTTTAACATGCAACAAGATATTATTCATGTAAATGGTTATTATTACTTGTGTTCATATGACAATATAAATCATGTAAAAATATCGCATCGATAAATTATTAATTCATAAACCCGTCAATCATCATAACATAATAGCGCATTCATTCATAACAGAAGGAAATAGATAAACACATGAATTTTTTGAATAATCTCTTTAGTAATACTTCAATTCTGCTTACAGACTCAAGACCATCATATGCACTCAGCTGTAGGGGTCCGCCCACATAGCTGTGGACTCTGCTCTACGCGTCTACGCACACAGCTGCGGAGCCTCTCTTCTACTCTAAGACTTTTTTGCTCTTCTTCTACTAACCCATTACATTCATCTTCATTGATATCTATCTTCTATTATGCCTTAGACTCTTTAAGACTCTCATTTTTATACAATCCCATGGTTCGCGGACCATGGGTAGATCTACTAAAGCCAACACAAATTACATAAAATAAGGGTAATACCCTTTATGACACTTTACTATCTACACAGTCTTTGACCACAGCTTGTGGAGACTTTACATTCCTTACAACAAAAATTGGGCTTTTTGCCCCAAAAGTGACCCTAGGGGACGCTGTCCTAATAGGCTCGCAACACAGATATCGTGACTTGCCCTTGAGTCACTTTGTTGGCATGATAATCTTACTATGGAGACCTCCCAGCTCTACTTGTGCTACTACGACCTGAGTCGCTCTCTGCGTGGTTGCCTATTTGATCTGCTCCACCAGTTGCTCTGTTGCTAGTCCTGCATTGTCATCCTTGATCTTCTGTTTTGTTCTCTATATACCTGCCAACTTTTCCTTAATGGTGGTAGAGATAACATAGGCCTCATCCAGCCAAGCCCCAATTGATCCATATTTGTGATGTTTGTGATGTTCTATTAGGCCAGCCATACTTGTGGAGGCGACATGTTGTGTATGAGTCAAGGCCTCGCACTGTCATTATTTCTCTGGATAATTCATTATACAGAATGCCGGAGGTAGCCCCGCTGACTACCACCTCTTTGATCACTACCAAAAAAGGCAGCAAGCTCATCTCCCAGACTAGGAAATTCATTTTCCGTCTGGTTCGCTCCCAAAGTAAGGGGAAGATCGTTGCTACATCCATGACCCCCGCAAAGGGTTCCTCCACTCAGCAGTAGCAGCAAAGGGATACGGTCATGACAGAAAAAAGGAACAGCTTCTCCTCACCCACAAGGGTACCACACAAGTTTTAGGTGGGCAACAAAGTTTGGTTACATCTTCAGAGAGAACGCCTTACCAGAACCCATCAGAAACTCAGACCACTTCGACATGGTCCTTACACCAGCACCAAGGCTACAGGCAAAAATGCTTTGAAGCACAACATTCCTCCATTCCTTGGCTTGCATCAAGTGTTCAATGTGGACCGTCGTCGACCATGCTTCCCACCATTTCTGGACACATCAGAGATTGCAAAACAGCTCACCAGAGACCCAGCTCAGCAAAAGCTTCCTCATCTCAGGGAGGAACTCAACGCAATGGGGACCATTGCTTCCTAAGGGGGGAGGAATGATCCCGGTGGATGTTAGTGGCCACCCATCTATCCCATTTGGACCCCCACAAGTGTCTCTTTCAATCTTTTCAGTTTCCTAAATTGTAGCACAGTTTACTATTTTTAGCAGTTTTTCGGGTCCTGAACTTTCGGAGTTGTTTTGAGGCCCTAAACGACCTTTTTTGGGAACTTTGAGGGCAACATGGGTCCATGGACCATGTTTCCCTTCCCAAAGTGGTATTTCTCGGATAGATATTTCTAACGAGATATTTTACGCATCAAACGGAGATCGTATGCCAAAGTTACGACCCCGGGAAGTTGATGTACCAATTTACCCAAACGGGGCCCACGGTTTGGCGTTTCATCTTCTAAGGTTAGGTTTTGGAATGTTAAGGGTTTTCCATTGTTTCTCAATAATAAATAGGCCTTCGAGCCTCATTGTAACACAGTTCAGAGGCATGTAGCCACCACATCTCTTCTTGGAGATAAGCTACCATCGCCCTAGCTGGTTTATTTAGATTATTGTTTGTAAGCATATTTCAGTATTTTACAATAATAAAATAAAGTATTATTTCCGCTGCATATTTGTGTTTATGGTTAATCTCTGTAATTTGTTGCATTTCTGTTTAAATCCAGACCACCAATCTAGCATTGAGGACTACCTCTTTCCTTTGCATTACCTCCACTTGTTCAAGAACTTGTTTTGCCTCATGTAGCTTGGCCAATCATTGTGATATAGGGATGGTGCATGTTGTCACTTTTGCTTCATCATACCACTATTGTAATTCATGGGCTTTCATATTCAACCTCTACATGTTAGGATCTTCCTGGAGCATTGTGACTACCTCAATGGATTACTCAAAGAGCGTGGCACAATCCATCACCGCGGCATCCACTATTGCGACTCCATCCCTCACAATGACTTCACATTATTCTTTGACCTCTAGTGGAGTTGAAGGTTGTGACTTCAACTTGAGCTTTGGTTATCTTTAGGTTCAGTTCAAACTGAACCTTGGCCACTTTTGTTCTTATGTCGCGCACACCTACAGCCAACTTCGTGATATGCAGTTCAAGGACTCTCCTGCATGCCTTGACCACTATAGTGGCACCTTCTTCCATGCTTCCAGCGTTTTTGTATTCTCCATGAACATATTTTCATTGTTGACCTTGTACTCTCTGATCATGCTCAGCGCGCACTGCTCCCGGGCCTTAATCTCTACGATCACACCTGCTTGTAGTGTGTGAAGGAACTCACTGGGGAGCGTGGCCAAGTTGAAGCCCACATTCTTCAAAGTGATGACAGTAGCCTTGTCAGTGGCTGCCTCTGTGCTCAAATCTCCATCGGGTAGTGCAACTGCCCGGAGATCCATTGAGCAAACCAGCTCTACTGCTTGAGTTGTCCCCGGTGCCAAACTGGTTGATGCAACACTGTTATATCATGTAGCTTCCTGGAGTCTAGTGGTGAGCACCAATATTGTAGCAATAATGTTGCAACTCCTGGGCTACCTATTTTTCTCTTATCAACCCGGTAGTTCGTAACAAACTTGGAAGTGATGGTGTTGTATGCACAAGTACTAGTTCTTACTGCAGGCTATCACTTGGTCAGCTGGCGCAAGATCACTAGGAGCTCAAGCCAACTTCTATGGATTCCAAAAGAAGCTTTATGTGTGATTAAAGAAAGGAAAGCTTACTCTATAGAGGCTACTCTAATTGCAGAAAGTAAAAAGACTGAAATGTAAAGTAAACCTAGAAAACCCTACTTAACCAACTAATCCTACTTTCACAGAAAGCACTATGAGAACCATGAAATGAATGCCATTACTTACTCAAGGAAGTAAACAACATCTACTCAAGCTATTTCTAGAAGTAGATGAGAAAAAAAACATCTTTTTGGATTTTTATGTGTTTTTATGTGAAATTGACATGCATGTATTTTATTGTGTGTGAAGGTGGAAGCGAATAGGTGGTGTCGAAGGGCGACTTTGGGGTTTGAGGAGATGTAGGATGGTGTAGATTGGTCTTAGGAGGTCTCGCGTGGCCTTCTGGAGGCTTTTCCCACACTCAGCGTTCAAAAGAAAGCCTATAGGAAAATATACAGGAGGACACAGGGGATCTACAGGAGGTCTACAGGAGGATGCCAAGAGAAGTTTTGAACATTTTGAAGGTGTGAAAGTGGGTGGAAAGGGTAGATGAAGGCTAGGATGATGTGTTAGGGTGCTTAGGGTTCACCAAGGATCACTAGGAGAGGGAAAGATGGTCGAGGGAGAGGAGGAAATCCTATGGAAAAATGTAGAAAACTAAGGCAGATTTGAGGTGAACTTTGGGCAACCTGTAGGGCATAGATTAGGGAGAGAAAGTGATGCCTGATAGACTGAACTGCTGTGAGAAGAAATCTACTGCAAAAGAACTGACAGTCAAATAATGAAATCAAGCAAGCAAGGAAATCAAGTATATCAAAAAACAGAATTTTGCATCAAGCTAATCTACATCATGAGCTATGGAAAGAAATGTTGAAAAATGCTATAATGAGAGAAAGCATGGAAGAAGACTTATCGTAAAGACAGAAATGAGCTTGGTGAAAGAGATCTAAAGCAAAGCATTAACCTTCTAACAAACTACAACACTAGAAATCCTATCAAGAAAGAAAATCTGTGTTTTTGTGGCAGCAAGAGGGTCTCGGCCTCAGTTCATGGCCCCAAGGGGAGGAAAGGAGGTCAAGACATTTTTACTGGCCTTTTATATCTTGTTTCTATCACTGCTTAACCTGCTATGGGAAACACAAATGGAAACAACCTTCTAAATCACCAAAAGCAACCTATTCTTAACCAAGAAAGAAATTCAGCTAACAGCAGCTAATCCATAAACTGAAACAAAGCATATAAATACAAACAAGAGGAGCTTGGATGCTTGGATTGGGCCATAACCCAAGTGCTTCAACCCTCTAAGGTAACTCAGTGCTAGCTCAAGAAGAATCTCATCTTTATTATCAAAATAGTAATAGGATTACATGAAACTATCACCAAAAGTAAGCTCAAAGTTGAGCAGAGCAAAACTACAAAAAAAATTCAACAAAAATCCGACCCTAGTGAGGCCCTAGGCCTCTCTACTTATACAACTAAAGCTCCCAATAGATTCCTTAAAATCAGGGAGGCTTGGCTCCCAAAACTCGAGATAAACATAAGTTATCCTCCATTTGCTCGACTGCCTCCTAATGCATTGATTTTGTTGTTTGTGCTCTGAACTGCATGAAGGAGAATTCAAAGTGGGGAGTAATGAATGAGGGGGATTCCCTCCTATAAATCCTCTCCTTTGTCCACTTCAAAGTATTGCTTCCAATTGTCCATTGAATCTTTGACTTTGTCTTCAAAATTCAACAAAAATCTGGATTAAACACATATTAAACCTCATGGTATCATAATTAACCCAACTCACTCCATAAGCATGAATATAATAGAAAAACATGCAATAAGCTAAGAGAATGATTGATTTCACTATGTTAGGAGGCAAAATGAACCCATATAATTACCCATTTATGTGGCTCATCGTCACCCCCCTACTAAAGGTGTTGTTCACCCTCTGAGCAACTTAGTCCATCTCCTCATCTTTGATAGCCCTGGTGACCCCCCTAACATCCCATGTTTCTGATGTGATCTCCTCATCTTTGTCATGGAATCTTGCCTTTTTGTCTACCTCTTCCCACTGTTGTTTCTCTTCTTCCTCTTTTCTGCCCTCTAGCATGCCTAGCAGCAGTGGGGGACTCAATTTGAGGCCAATCCAATTGACCTTTAAACTCTGCATGGAGCGCATGCCTCTTTCATCCTTGTTAGGGAGTGATACTCCCTAATTTGAAAACTGTGTGGTAATGTGTTCCACCTCCTCATACAAGCATGAATACAGTCATCCTGAAGTAACCTTTCCATATCCTCAAAATGTGCAATGGATTGAGCCTGATCATTGATACATTTAGGGGAAATTTGGGGATTATTTGCAAGGAACTGGTGTGTGTTGATGAGAGCCATGGGATATAATGGCTCAGCTCTGATCATTAAGGGCTCATTCTGCTCCTTTATCATCAACTTTCTTATTTCTACTACCCTTAACACTTCATGATTCATCCATGAGGCCATGGCCATCAGTTGCAGGTCCCATAGCCTAGCATTAGGGTCCCACACATTCATGTCTATGAGGGACATGTTATAAAAATAGAATTTTGCTATTTTTGCCTTGTCTTCTAATGAGCTTTGGTCACACAGGTCCATAAAATGTCTGTAATCTTGAAAAGGCATTGTGCCTCTCTGTGCCAAAGTCTTTATCTGAAACTTTAGCCATTGGTCCTTGAGGTATAATCCATAGGATTTTGTTGGTGTTCTACATTGGAGTGCCTCCATGGACCAGCTGGCCATGCATGCCAATTGTGTCTCTTTTTCTTGTAGTTGTCTTCTTAACGATTCATTTTTTGTTTCAAAGTGAGTTCTTGTGATTGCTTCTCGATGTCTGACAACACTTAATTCTCTACCCATTTCTCTGAGTTGATTCTCCATGTAGCCAATATCCTCAACTCCCTTGGATTTGGCTATTTGCATCCACCTATGGGTCCTTATTCTTTCTTTCTCCAACTCAAAGAATAGTGGAATTGCAAATTTTTGTGGAATGATTCTTCTCCCCTCAAGAAGATTGTAGTAAGAGCCAAGACTAGGTCGGGGGTCAGGTTCTTGTGCTTCTGTTTCTTCCTCCTTCCCCTGTGGTTGTCCTTCTATCGTTTTTTCAAGTTTTTCAGTCTCTTATAGTCTTGACAGGGTCTCTTGTAGAACAGTCTATGCCTCCTGTAGAACCTTTTTTTGAGTCCTGTAGTTCTACTTTTTCCTTCCATGTGGGAGATCTAGGAGTCCCCTTTTCATAAGTGATAGGTACCTTGGAAGGGGATTCCTTTCCTTTGGCAAAGGGTGAATCTTCAATAACAATAGGCACTTTAGAAGAAGTTTTGGGTTTCCTTGTTTTGTTCCTTGTGCTCTTCCTAGCCCTGAAATACATTGAGGTCTGTCTCTTCCTCTTTTGTTTTGGTTTAATTGGGGTGCTCAGGGTAGTGAGAGCAGTTGTTGCCTCTCTTTCTAAGGTCTCAAGAGCCACTTCTGTCTTTTCTACCCCCTTTTCTCCTCCTTCTGTCTTTTCCTCTATCTCTATTTGTTTTGTTTCTCCCTGCTCTGTTTTGGTTTCTTTCTTCTCCCCTTCTTGTTCCCCAGTTTCTTCTCCTTCTCCCCCTTGCTGCTCTTCCTCCTAACAATCAGAAGGACTAATATCATAGGTGAGTGCCTTTATGTCATCTTCTGTTATCATGTTTTGGAAAATTTCCCATGCTATGGGTATTGTGAATGTATGGAGGGCTTCTTCCACTAAAATTTTAATTAACCCATGGTGATCCAACTGATCTGGACTCCCTCCCTTGAACTTAATGCTGGAGTCTATGAGGGATTGCAGGAGGAAATAGGGGATGTTGATTTTCTGGGGTGTTGGAGTGTCCATGCCATATCTCAGCTCATGAAGGATTCTAAAATGGTATCCATAGACTATGCTATACCTCCCTTCACAGGAAACACACTTGATGATTTGGTAATTAACCTCATCCCAAGGGTAGGGTATGCTTGTCCTTCTAGTGCCATTTTTATCTTCTACAGGATGTTCATTGTTTTGGAAGAAATTTTTCTTAGCAACCTATCCAATTGGTTTTTCATGTTTGCTCCAATGCAACCCAAGAGGAAGGCTAGTAACCCTACTGATAAATTCAAGGGTGATTTCCATGGAAATACCTCTAAGAGTGACAATGGCATGGGTTCTTGAGTGAGGGACTAAAGAAAGGGAAAATTCCTGAGCAATTTCCTCATCAAACCCTCAGAATTTCTCAAAAAAGGTCATCCAATTTGCCCTTGTGAATATGGCTACTACTTGGGGATGTTCATGGGGCCTGGTTGAATTAGTGGACTCCCTCCTCATGAATCCTCCTATCATTGTGCTTATAACCCTTTTGAACACTAAATGTAGAGATGGAGACAAGAATTTTGAAGAAAACAGGGAAACAAAGGAAAACTGTGTTTTCTTAAAATATAGGCAGAAATTTTTTATGTAATTCATCTTCTTCTATGGACTCAATTCCTGCTTAAAATGATATCATTTCTTGCATATGCTAATAATCAAGGTGGGTATGCATGGAACCTACCTCCTTAAGCCAAAAATCGAACAGAAAACCCATGTTTTCTTCTTAAAAACAACTCACTACCCCTCTTGTAGAACTGCCTATAGGTGCTCCTATAGAATGTCGATAGCAGGAGAATGGATGAGAGCGATGGAGAACGATGGTTTCAAGGCTATGGGGTGACAAAGAGCTTAATGCAGCTAAGTGGACAAGGAAATAATGAGAGAAAAGGTGGTGAGAGTGTTTCGAGGAGGAGTACTTATTCCTTCTTTTAGATATTTCTGGTGATGGGGTGAGTTGGCAAAAAGGTACGTTGGCCATATTTGGACCATTGGTCCCACCTACCTTGTCATCATGGTTTCTTCCCGCAATCACCTCTCATCATTGTATTGGAGTTTGCAAACCCTCCACTACTTGTCCTTGGGATCTTTCTTTAAGTTGACTATGCGCACGTTTGGTGACATCTTCGGATGAGTGCAATCAACTGGATGAAGGTGGCCAAGTTCACTGGCCACCTTTTCTGGTTCAACCCCAACCATCTCATTCACTTATGCATATCTTTCAATTACACAAATGCAATAGAGGAATGGGTTAGTCACTTACCTATTAGTCGAATGTATGTGATGTGAGGTATTTTGGCTCCTTTTACTGCCGAATGCTTGTATTTCCTTTGTTGCATGCTTTCTACTTTCTGATGTGTGGTTGTTTGTCTTATGCAGGTATCCTATGGCTGGATCTAAGCTTCATATGTCTCCTTCAATCCTACGATTGCACTTCTTTTGCTGTTGTGGCTTGATTTTAATGGGATCAGCTGCTACAGGAATTCCTACAGGAGCTCCTGTATCTGCTTCTCGCTTTAAAATTTTAGCTTATTTCTGTACTAGAAGCTGTGAAGATGATGCCAAAGATGCTAATGGAGATGGAGAGGTACTAGGTAAGCTGCAGGTGAGATTTGAGGTGATGCTTCCTTTATTTTTTTATTTTTTATTTTCTAAAAATTGGTTTTTTGTGTTTTTTTGTGACAGGAAAGGAAAAAAATGATGATGATGATGTGATGTAGGTGTGGAATGGATGGAAAGGAGGGTTGATAGCTATAGGAGGGTTTACATGTTCTTCATAAATCTTCCCATCCCCTCGAACTACTTTTTGGAACCATTTCTGGCTCTCTGTGATTCCTACAGGAGCCTCTTGTAGAACACAGTTTTCGAGAAAAAAAAAAGTTGGGTGGAAGAAAGGTCAAAAATGATAGAGAAGAGTGTGGAGGAGGTGGCTCTTTGGCATCTTCTCTTACTCCCTCTGGTCTTCCTGCAACCTACAACACACATTAAAATTAAATTTTCCTCCTCTCTTTTTTTGTTTTTTTTTTTTTTTGAAAACAACTAAGGCGCCTCAAGGAGGTTTTCACCCTAATTGCCTGCCCTAGGCACCTCCAAGGGAGGTTTTCACCCAAGGATCTTATTCTCTTTTTCTTTTTTCTTTTTTGTTTTTTCTTTTTTGTTCTTTTGTTTTTTTATGTTTTGTTTTTTTTTTTTTTGCATCACTAAGCTGCCTCAGAAGAAGTTTTCAACTCAATTATGGGACTCAAGTGCCTCATGGAGGTTTTCACTTGAGTCCTTATTTTTTTATTTCTCTTTTCTGTTTCTTCAATGAGTGGGTGAAGTGGAGGCTAAGCCATGCTCCACTATCATTACTATCTTATTCAGACTTTCACTGAACTCTCGCTTGGAGAGGGGCTGCTTGTAAATTTTCAACATATGTCCATTGACAAGCATGGGGATGGCTTCCTCATTAATGGTTCTGATCAGAACTAAACCATTGTCATTGCATTTTCCCACAATGTAGGGTCCCAGCCATCTTGTCGTCAATTTACCTTTGAATTCTTTATACCTTGAATCATAGAGCAATGCTCAATCTCCCTCTTGGAATTGCTTCTCCTTGATATTTTTGTCATGTTTTATCTTCCTCTGAAGCTGAGCTACCTCTGTGTGGAGAAGGGCCTGCAATATTTGTTCATCCAATCCATTGAGCTAGAGTAGTCTTTCCTTCTGTGCATGGATGAGGTCTAGGTCTAGCTGAGCTGCCATCCTTAGTGTATTGAATTCAAATTCTATTGACAGCAAAACCTTCTTCCCATAAACCAATTCATAGGGTGTGAACCCTGTGGTGGTCTTCCATGTTGTGTTGTAGGCCCAGGTGGCCTCAACTAATCTGTCCGCCCAATCTTTTTTGTTGTTGCTCACTACCTTGGTCACAATTCCTTCCAAAGCTCTGTTAGTGACTC
Source organism: Pinus taeda (assembly GCA_000404065.3). Classification (NCBI taxonomy): domain Eukaryota; kingdom Viridiplantae; phylum Streptophyta; class Pinopsida; order Pinales; family Pinaceae; genus Pinus; species Pinus taeda. The sequence goes on from APFE030920991.1 coordinate 24,910, forward strand.
CCACCTGCCCATTGGCTTGTGGATGGTAAGGGGTGGAAGTCTTGTGCTTGAATTTATGATGTGTGAGAAGGTCTTCAATCAAATTGTAAGTGAACTAACTACATTGATCTATGACCAATTCTCTTGGATACTCGAACTTGTAGAATATGTTCTCTCAAAAACTCAGATACTTTTTCCTCTATTGCCTCTTTGATTTCTTTTGCTTCTGGCCACTTTGTCAGGTAATCGATGCACACAATGATGTATTGTTTCTGTCTTGAAGGAGGGTTGATAGGACCCACAAAATCCATGCCCCACTTCTCAAATGGCTCAAAGGTCACTTGAGGTTGCATGGGCATCTCATCCTTTGGAGTAGGTTTCCCCATTCTTTGACACTGATCATATTGGATGGTGTATCTCCTCACATCTTGATGAAGAGTGGGCCAATAGTAGCCTGCTTGCAAGATTTTGAATTCTCTTCGCTGCAAAATGACCTCCACAAGGCCCATCATGACAGGTTAGGAGAATGTCAAAGACTTATTCCTCCCTGACACATCTTCTCAAGATCTAATTTGGGCCGAGTTTGAAGAGATTACCCCCAGTCTAGGTGAAAGGGGCACTTTTCCTTACTATCTTGCTCTTCTCTTTTGAGGATAGGTGTGGTGGAAACTGTGTTGAAACCAAGTAGTTTTCTATATGAGCAAACTATGAAGAGGGTACTGAGATAGAAAACAATTTTTCATATGGCATTTGATCATCCACCATTCCTTCTTCACCTTTAGGTAAATTTACTCTAGACAAAAAGTCAGCAACAACATTTTCTTTACCAGGCTTATCAACAATAGTCAAATCAAACTGTTGCAGTAAAAGCAACCATCTAATAATTCGAGCATTTACATCCAGTTTGTTCATTAAATATCTAATTGTAGCATGATTAGTGTGCACGAAGGTCTGATAGCCTGTGATATAATGTCTGAATTTGTTTAAAGAATGCACAACAGCTAGGAGCTCCTTCTCGGTCACTATATAGTTTAACTCTACCTTTGACAAATTTTTGCTTATAAAGTATATGGCATAAGGTAAATTTTCATCAATTTGTCCTAAGGCTGATCCTATTGCTTTGTTCGAGGCATCTATGTGAATTTGTAAAGGTAGGACCCAGGTTGTGCCTCTCAGAATTGGGGCAGTCACAAGTTACTCTTCAAGGTATCTAAGGCTTCTTGACAGTGTTCTGACCATACAAATTCGACATCTTTGCCTAGCAGACCAAACAACGGAGAAGCTAGCTTACTTAAATCTTCAATGAATCTTTGGTAATACCCAGCTAAGCCTAAGAAACTTCTAACATCTCTCACCTTTTGAGGAGGTGGGACCCTTTGGATGATGGAAATTTTGTTGGGGTCCACCTGCAATCCTTGTTGAGATATTGCATGAACTAATACAATCCCTTCAGTCATAAAAAAATAGCATTTTCTAGACTGAGGGATAAGTTCATCTCAATACACTTGTCCAAAACCTTTTCTAGGTTAGATAAAGCTTCCTGAAAGTCAGAACCATAAGGAGTAAAATCATTCATATATCTTTCCACTGCATCATGAACTAGTTCATAAAATATACTCAATACCGCTCTCTATAAAGTGGTTGGAGCATTGCACAAACCGAAAGGAAGGACTCAGTATGCACAGGTACCCTAAGGAAAAGTGAAAGTGGTTTTATCTTGGTCTTCTGGACTGATTTGAATATGATTGTAGTTGCTAAACCCATATAGGAAGGAGAAAAACTTTTTCCCTGAGACCATCTAACACTTGATCTATGAAAGGCAAAGGAAAATGGTCCTTTTTAGTGGCTTTGTTCAATTCTCGATAGTCGACATAGATTCTCGACTTACCATTTTTCTTTGGCACTAGCACCAAAGGAGATACCCATTCACTGTCAGAGATGGGGTAGATGAATCCTGCATCAAGTAATTTTTGCAAATCTTCCTTAAAAATGTCTTTAAGTGCTGGATTCATCCTCCTTTGAGGTTTCCTGACTGGTTTGCAATCTTCTTTAATGTATATATGATGGGTACATACTGAAGGGTGCACTCCCTTCATCTCCTTATAGCTCTAGGTGAAGGCATCTAAATGTTTTCTCAATAAGCTGCAT
>APFE030920992.1:0-25443 GCA_000404065.3 Pinus taeda
CACTCTCTTTTGCTACTAATTCTTGTATCATTGGTTCCATATAGTAGTCAGAATGCCAAAGCTTTGGCATAAGAGCTTAGTAAAAAATAATTAGTCAAAAACCTCAGAAATCAAGGGGGAGAATTCTGAATAAGATAAATACATCATTTTATTTTTCCCTACACCATGAACAAGATGATGAAGAAGATTAGTAATACATACTTTGAGGTTCTTGGGCAGGGGAATTTTCAAGGCTAGGTTGTCCAACGATAATCTCCACTTCCTGTGTCCGACAAAGTTCACGCTATTTCTACACACAATTATTTTACCATTAAGTTTATACAAATTCAAAGTTGGCACATAAAGAAAATATTGAAAGATTCACCCACTACCTTAACTTCAATGACTCGAGTACATTTTGGATAACTTTTCATAATCTAGAAGCTCTGTTTGGCATGTCAGTTCATTTTCCAAAATTTTCATATTACAAAACACTACTAATAGTTGCAGTAGCCCTTGTGAATTGAAATGCATAAACATATGATTCACATATCTACGTGTAATTTTTCCATTTTCATTTTAATTTGTAATATGAATATGCAACCTTATGATGAATATAATATTTTCAAAATTGCATTGGAACATAATTTACACAACCTTCTCATTTATGGTGTTTATTTGGAGATAATTGGGGAACTCCCTTCTTGACTGGCTCATCACTACTGAAAATCTTCAGTCATTTTACCCCCTCCTTCCGGAAGAGGTTCTACATTGTTATGGATCTCTGGGTTGCATCTTCTTCCATGGATATCAGTTTCCACTTGATAGACTCTTTGAAGCAGAAAAATTCTTAGTTCTCTCCTGCAAATTCCAATTCCTTTGAGTGATTCATTATTCCCAAATAGATCTCCTACAATGTCTGCAAGAAGTTCCATGACTAGGAATTGTGGGTCATTGGTCGTTGTAAAGATGTTTGAGAGTGTCGTTGTGTCTTAGGGTTCCTTAGGAAATATCCATGAGGGCCTCTCACTGTGATCTACACCTTCTTCCTCCGTTATGGCTTTTTAATTTTTCTGCCAATTATCTAATTTCTCTCTCACAGGGAAGGGATGGAAATGTTTGAACACATTCTCATGGTTATTGGATTCATTGTGCCTTACAAATTCTATTATCAAAATACCTAACCACTTTGTCAAATTTCACAAAATTCATGGTTGATTTCCATTTTGGCATTCATAAGTGTTGCTCCCACATGTTGTTGATTTTTATTCTAAGTCGGAGTTAGGATCCTTTTCCATTACAAAAGGCTTATCATACTGTGATTTCTGACCCCTTTCCTCTTTTACAATACAATTGCTTCTACGTCCTAGAGGCAATCTTGAAATCCATATTTTCAAAGGAAATTTCCTTTTTTTGAACTCTCATAAAACTTTTTAGATATTTTATTGAAAGAAAGTATTCAATGTTGTTACCCATGTGTTGTAACTGGAAAATTGTTTTGTGTGCTTTACAGAAATGATACTCAATTTGAGAAATATAATATGTTTTTTAGTATTTTTTTGAGTTTTGTTGAATCATTCAGAGTTGAGTTTCCAAACTTTGGCAAGATGATTTTATGACATTCTATTTGCCTCCTTCCTTGAGTATTTCTTGAATAATTATTGATTACATTGTTTTCCTTCTTACAAGAAGAAAGGAAGAAAAAAATTGACACCAAGGAAAGACAATCTACCCTTGATAATTTAGAAGAGCACCAACAAAAAGTCAAGCAAGGTAGTTTGAATATATGGCAGTACAGGGATATTGAGTCATATGAAGAGGAAGTTCCTACCACCTAGAAAGGTGATCGTTGGTAGGGTTGTGGAACCTGGAGTAGTGGTATAGCTTTGTAGAACTAGTGGTTTTTATCATCCGGATTGATGATACCGACTTCCCCTTTCAATCATATAGCTTGAGCAGTTTTGAACATTTTAATTTATAGATGTAGTGTGTTATTTTTGGGATTGAAGTCTAATAATCTTCTCTAATTATGGGGGAAAGTGGCTGTGATTATGGTGGCAATCGAACTAACTCAGCCCATAAATGAGGCACATGCATTTCACATTGCGTAACATTTATTTTTATAAAGTGCGAATAAAGTAAATGTACATTTTCTGGCTTTAAATTATGCAAAGTCTACCTTTTAATTTTCAATTCAAATCACAGTTGCGCATTGTAGGGATCTCTTGTAACTTCCTAATTTTTATGTTTGTTGAGATGCTTGTTTTGCCTCCTTTCTCAATAGAAACGTAATATGGATTAAGTTCAATCTAATGTGAATTATTAAATGGCACAACATAGGCTTTGGCATGTTCAAGTCTTCCCTTCATCATTGTGTGCAATTTAATGGCTAGCAATTAAATGGAATTGGGTATAACTAGACCACAATTGAGAGGTCTTACTCTTCCGAAACTAATGGTTACATTTATCCATAAGTCTGCGTAGCCTCATAGTCTGCGTGGTCTTTAAACAACAAAAGAGGCTTCAAAGGTCCTTTATTAGGATGGAAAATATACTTCCATTCTTGATTTGCAAGGTTATGGCAGAGCCAGTTGCATTTGCATAATGATGTTCATGTTAACCTTGCATATGCAAGTGCATATACTATTTATACCTAAAAATTCATAGGTATGATTGATGTTCATTGATCTATGGAGTAAGCCCAAATAAGTCGGCGACGAAGCTGTTATTGTTAATGTTATTGCTCATAATTGTTCACCCATCTGTGTATGATCCTATAGTGTCGAAATTCTATTCATTTTTATTTTCAATACAGTGAGCTTGTTTACACGTCACTCTTATCCTTAAAGCTACTCTTTCCTACGCTACTACCTTACAATGTTTCCTTTGCAACATGTGGTGAAATTGCTAGTTTATTTTTATTTTAAGAGGGATGAACATACCTACATATTGCCTTCACATTGGGTTGTAGAATGAGCATCTCAACTCAATAAATATTGTTAAAGTGTTTAATGACTCTCTATTATATAGATATTTGCATTTATTAAATTTTTAATACATATAATTAAATATTTATATTAAATATTTAACGAACGAAACAACATATAATTTCTATAATAAATTTGTTACTATATTAATTTTTATGGTGAAATTTTAAAATTAGTTATTTTTATTAATCTCAGTTGATTTTAAAAATATTAATAAATTATGATTTTTTAAATTTTTATTGAATTAAATATTACTCGCTAAAAAAACCTCTAAGCTAGATGACCTCCCTTAAGATAAATGGGTGGAAGGAACGAATAACCTTAACACTAAAGCATCTAGTTCGCCAATGTAACTTACTAAACTATTCATTTTTAGTAGTTGGATTTGTTTGTGTTAAAGTAGCGTTTGAGAAAAGTGTTATCATCCTTAGTTGCTATAGTTCTGTGCTTTATATTTACTAGCATTTGCACCAGACGCTGCAAAGGAAACACCATAAGTCAGTAGCGCATATAGAAGAAGAACATAAATGAAAAAAATGTGATATGTTAGGTGATCTAACTATAGCCAAATTTGAATGAAAACCACCCAAAAGCACTGGTATGTTGATCAATTTCAACCATTCTGCTTTGGGGAATAACTTGCTTAAACTCCACACTATCACAGGGAGAACTGCACCCACTAGGAATAAGCATACCAAGTTTTTGTATGACCCAAGTGGGCTGAACAGGCGTTTCAGACCAACTAGGCCCCATGTGACTGATGCATCAAAGGCTACTCAGTCCTTTGGACACATCCAAGGGTTGTCAGGAGGCAGAGAGTTCACATCACAAATATTCTCTATACTTGTGAGCATCCACCATGTAATGCAGAGTTTATTGTACCTGCAACTATTGTGCCCACAAGCTATGTACATCCATAAGTTAGCCCCTGGACTCAAATAGAGTTAATAAAAAACTGAACCCCATGAAAAATAATACTTATGGTTTATAAATTATTTTATAAGATTGAACACTATAGAAGAAGTGAAAATTGAAAACTATAAGAGCCACACCTGAGCAACATACATGCAACGTGGAGGAATCTTCACTTAGTGCCCAAGCTTCAAGTCTGCAAGAAAAGAAAGAGCATGTACTATACTAATCCTTCCATAAGTCTTGAAAAGGATATTGGCAATTGGTTTTCCAGGCAATAAGTACCCAATAATAAATTCCGCAGCAACATTGTAACCTTGTTGGTGTTTTCACAACAATAGCAAATACATTTCAGCACGAGTCTAGTTCACTTCAAATAACCAGCTCTATTACAACCGAATGGAGCATCAAAAAAAGCATAAACACACACTTGCTTTACTGGCATGGGTAGGCATGGGAGAGGTTTTGATGTACTGATTTCCTTTTATGTACTCTTGGAAGGCAAGATAACTGCATCTTTTCCAGTATCAGTTTTGTTCAGAAACGAAAAAGGAAACAACATAAGCTCATTTTCTTTCAGTTTTACAAAATTTATTAATCTCTGGAAGTATCATACTTTTTTGGTGAGTACAAAATTCATTTTGTTTCCCCTATTCATAGGGATTTTTTGGGGAAATGGATAGTTCAATTGGGAGGAAGAAATATATAAAGTGTCGATGGTCTGATAGGCAGGTAGAAAAATATAGTATGTAATATCATTAATGGGCATATCCTTTTAATAGAAAAGTTGAGTTATGCAACCTTTCAGGGACAACTGATCAATTCCATTTGGGTGAAGTTACAATTTCCAATCAGATCTGTTTATACATATTTTAGCTAGAATTGGCAACTTGAGAAAAGATATCGATCTCTTGAAATCAGAGTCAAGGTGGACTTGCTAACTCTCCTTGCTTAGTATGGAGGCTAAATCTGGGTAATTGCACCTTGAATCCATGCCGAATCATTGTTGATGTACCTTTTTATATTTTAGAGATGAAATGTAACATGCATATTCCAAAAGAAATGGTTGATCAGTGATGATATCCATACAAGCATGTTTAAATAAATCAGAATATAAAACAGGTACCATGGTAGCATCGTACACAAAGACATCTCTTGCTTATTACTCTGACATTAAGCAGAATGAATATAAGAAATTTTACTACTTAACAAGAAAGTATGGGAATGTTTTGAACCTGATTAGTAGTTGCCTGAATCACTCCAATGGGAAGACTTAATATGCATGCAAGCCCACATGCCGTACCATTCCCCACCATGGAAACTGAATATCATCCTTCCATATAATTGAAAGAATAAGTGACAGAGCCATGCTTCCTTCCAGTAGGATAAAAAACCACCACTGTGGTACATCATTGCAATATGCATGGACATCAAGTTTATCAGTATTTATAGAAGATCTGCTTTGCTTAAAGATTTCACTACATGTAAAAATGTTTGGTAGGTTTATTTTGGTGGCCATGTCATTGAATGAATCCAAGCAACTCCAGAGTGAATGAAAACAAAAATGTAACAAAAATCATAATACATGGAGATGAGAAAATGATTATATAGTATATGATGCATGTACTATGTTTTGATATATATACACACACGCCATTGTTTAATCCTCTGAGTTGACAAACCAAGATCAAAGTGATGCAATTTCTGCTAGTAATGTTCATCAAATATGGCATGGTATTAGGAAAACAAATAAAAGGTTACGAGAACCTTCCATTGAAGAGTATAACATGGGCAAGTGTTGCAACAATCCTTGCAAAACCAAATCCAGTGGAGAAAGCAAAAATTGTGCTAAGAATTGCACCCACTAGGAATAACGATACCAAGTTTTTGTATGACCCAAGTGGGTTGAACAAGTGTTTCATACCAACAGAAACGCCTCTTTTTTCCGCTCTGATGATGGAAAATTCTCATGCCTCTGATCTTATGAAGCAGCATTCGGTGAAGATGGAGAAGCAGCAAATGCCTCCATTCATTCAACCATCAAAATCTATCGTTAAAGGCATTTCATCATCCATCAAAATCTGTTCGTAGTAGCATTCCTCGCTGCAGAATGCCATGTCAGCCCTGCAATAATCAACAAACAGAGAATGTGACTAACTCCTAAGAATGGGAAGTTTTAATCAATTCAATCGATTCTCAGAGGTTTAAAGCAATCGTGTGATCATTATAACAGACCTGTACATGTAGATATCTTTCCATGGTTTAATTGCCGTTTGTAAAGATAGCAAGCCCTGAGAAAATAGGCACTGAGAAACGCTGGAACATTTGAATAGCTCCATGTCTTCAAATCCAATGGAGATATTGGGCTTTTGGCCCCCTCTGAATCTGAGGATCCCTTTGGATTAAAACCTATTGAGATCCCAGGAGCATTGCAGAACCTGTGCTTGTCTTCGGGCCAGACTCTGGTGGTTGATGAATCAGATGGGTAATCAGGCATCAGATGAAGCATCATCTTTTCTCTCCTCTTTTCCTTGATGCCATTGAGGAGTCACCCCTCAATCCTTGTTCTTGAACTTGCTTAGCACACTCTCTTCAATTGAAAAATAAAATGACGTTCAAACCCAAAAATTCCTTGTACACCATTTACATGCACAATCCCTTACAACTTCGGGTACACTCTTCCACAAAAAGTGTAGGAGTCCTTGGAACTGGTGATGGATATACTGCAACAAAAAAAACCTCACACTACAAGCCTGGTCTAAACCTCCCTGGATGTGGTGAGCATATACTGATCCTAAGATAAACTTGAAATGAGTGTTTTATAAAGACAAAATTGGCTGCAAAACCAGGATAAAAAATCCTCAAAGCTCCTAAGTCCTGACTACTCCCTCAATTCAAATGGGTATTTTCCAAACTTATTGTTGGCAAGGCCTAAAATCACTCCATAATGTCTCAAGCTTGTGTCTAATCAACACTGACAATCAGAAAAATGACAGAAAACCTTCCCCAATATCATTCTACTCCAGTACCAAGACACCAAGTATACAAAACATTCTTCAATTCTGCCCCAAAACTACTCACAAACACCAATTTTTTCTTCGTAAAACAAAACAATCCCCTTAAACACTAAAACAACCTCCCCTTGTATCAAAACCCCCTGCTTCCATCAATTGTATAAACCTCTTCTTCAATCAATGCTACACAAGCAGGAACGCTTCTTGGAACCTTAGAACAATGAATTGCTTGCCACTTTGTGCCAGGGTACATATACCCACTCACGTACAACAAGAATCTGTGGGTACCCAAATGCAATGAATCAGGTATGAAACAACACCCACCACATCACCAGAAAGAATCTGGGGGTACCTAAGTGCAGTAAACCGGGCCTGAACAATCCCACATTACCCAGATGAATCTGGGGGACCCAAATGTAGTAGACCGGGAATGAAAATCCATTCCAACTTTGTCACCCATTATCTCAACAATATGTTGTAGCCCATTTATACAAGAAATTAGAAATCATGACATTTCTCTATTGTTGTGTGCTGATGATTATAAAAAACATGCTCCAACTCACCTCCTTGATGCTTTTAGTTGGTTTCCCATCAAAGTGAATGACGACATCTCCAGGACGGAATCCAGCTCAATAAGCAGGTGATCCAGGAGTCACCTATGATGTTTCAATCAAAAAAATATGTTTAAATGTAAAACATAATTTGTACCATCAATTTGGTAGGCCAGAAAGGTATCAAATATAGTATATGCTCCTTTGAATTGCCATATGCAAAAAACAACATTAGACAGAGGTAAAGTGAGTTAAAATTCAATTATTAATGCAAGAATGGAATTAGGAAATAGAACACAAAGATCTTATTAGCAACTATCCAAGTAAAATCCTCCCATGTATTATGAATGTTTAGACTAACTTCCACTATAGATTTATTGCATGAACATTTTATCATAACCAGTGCAATAAAAAGAAAAAACGAATCCACAGATGCACAAGTTTTATCCTAAGGTAGCTCACCTGTGGCACAAGAACACCCTTTGTTACATCAGGAAAAGCTGGACCTCTCACTTTAAGCTGAGCTATAACAAGTTCGTTCAGTTCAAGCATCTTTAAGTCCCAGCCATGGACACACTACACACTGCAAAATGAAAATTAGGAGGTATCACATAGCTCTATTAGCCTAAACATAGCTAATGCATATATTTTAACATTGAAAATAGCAAAGCTACAAAATATGCATGCAACGACAAACTGTCAATGCTACCTGCTACGTCTCTCTGCCTCTTTAGTGCATGATTCTTTCCAAGTTCCTTGTGGGCAAATACCCTCGTTTGGTTTAATGCCATCTTCAAATATGTTTTTTTTGTGTCAGCAAACTTCCGTGCTTTCCTTTCAAATTCAAGTTCTGACAGAGCCTCCAAAAGTTTGGCATCTTTCGGCTTAACTACATTTTCATTCAATCTCAAAACCTCCGCTAATTGTTTGGCAATCCCTTTATTTTCTTCCCAAGTTTCTTCATTTTGATGGAGTGCGTCATTCCTTTCCCTAGATACTTCATCCAATTGTTTGGCAATGTTTTCTTTCTCTCTGCAAGCTTCTGCGAGTTGACAAAGAACCTCAATCTGTTTCCTCTGTCCTCTACATACACTATGAAATGAAATGAAATCCACCAATTCATGTATGGAAATTGATGTTGAGATCACTTTTATCATACAGAGGGAGTGTGTGATGGATAGTGTGAGATATTTTATCTCATTTGCAGGTGGAGTTCAACAAGAAGCTAGGAGTGACCCAAAATTCACGAAACTATGAAGTTTATAACCTGTATCTGAAGTAGGGTCTTGTCACTTCCATCATACTGTTCAGAAAACTGTTACCTGTACCTGTCAAGTTTCTTCTTACCTGCTATTTTCTGTCACACTAATGCATGCTGGCATACGACATTGTCTACATTCAAGCAATTTCTATAATAAAGTTGAAAGAATGAGATTGAAGAGAGGCCTTGCATTCAAACAGAGGTTTGTACATGTGAATTTGGCAATTAGAAAAGGGCACATTTCTTGTTTTTGTTGAGAAAATGGATTGGTTAATTCCTTTTAATAATACATAATTTCTTGGTTAAAATCCTGATCGAAAGCATAGACTGAAAGTAATGGAACATGGTTGTCCGTTTCTTGCTTACCACAAGGAGTGTTATACCCTGTCAGATTATTGTTGTGAGCTAATAGCTTTTATTTATGTAAACTCTTAGAAAATAAAAATATATTTACAAAATGAGTAATAATCTATTTTAATCCTTTTACATTGTTTTCTTGGCTTTCCAACTATCCAAAACCCTGATTTTTTGGCTTTCCAATCTTCCATTTTCCAATTTCACAATTGTTTCTATTTTCCTAATTTTCATTTTTAAATACACTTGTGGGAAACACATATTAAGACCAACACAGTAAAATTTTAAAAGAAATAAGACAATTATATTTCCACCTGAGCCAAAATAAATAACAAAGAGACTTGTTCTATCATTATAGGTTAAACGATCATATTGACCTACTCTATGTAAGCAAAAATCCTTCCGATCAGCAAGGCAGCCAAAATTATTTATTTAAGTGATTTACGAGTTCCATATTGGGTATATGAGGTTGATTCAGAATGCATTCAGTGGTTTAGTGGGCTTATTGGGTACTGTGTTTTATGAATTTTTGTATTACTTGCACATTTCCCTCCAGACATGTGTAGACCTTGTTTGGGTATTCCTATGGAATTCCATAGATATGTTGGGTCAGTCACTGTTGACCAGATGGGACAATTTTATGGATGCAGCAGCCTCTTTTATAATTAATTTATAAGGCTATGAAAAGATAAAAGCTCAAAGATAACTCCATGAATTGGAAGGTCTGTCTGGATCAATAACTTATGAAATTTCTATAATACAGTTGAAATAATGAGATTGAACAGAGGCCTTGCATTCAAACAGAGGTTTGTACATGTGAATTGCATTTTTTCATAGATTGGTCATGGAAACTCTAACCTTCTAAGATAAGTTCATGTGCCAGCTTCATTTTATCCTGAAAAACTTTACTCGGTATTCACCTGAGCTCAAAGAATTCAATGCCTTCTAAGTGAGGTAAGGTCCTGCACTTTATTTAGTTTTCTCTCGTGCAGGCTTTATATGTTCTTGGATGCCATTATTACAATCAAGGGAATACTTGGGTGTGGCCTAGCAGATGATGAATTGCTTCACAAAATCCCAATCAAATTAATGCGAAGAAAATGCATATTATCCTCCGTACTCAATAGATGTGGGCTGGCTTCCTCTGGCACTATAGTCAAGGTCAATTGTATATTATTTGATTTCTTGAAAATTACTTTGAAATCCATTCCAACTTTGTCACCCATTATCTCAACAATCTGTTGTAGCCCATTTATATAAGAAATTAGAAATCATGACATTTCTCTATTGTTGTGTATTGCTGATTATAAAAAACATGCTCCAACTCACCTCCTTGATGCTTTTAGTTGGTTTCCCATCAAACTGAATGATGACATCTCCGGGATGGAATCCAGCTCGATAAGCAGGTGATCTAGGAGTCACCTATGATGTTTCAATCAAAAACATGTGTTTAAATGTAAAACATAATTTGTCCCATCAATTTGGTAGGCCAAAAAGGTATCAACTATAGTATATGCTCCTTTGAATTTCCATATGCAAAAAACAGCATTAGACAGAGGTAAACTGAGTTAAAATTCAATTATTAATGCAAGAATGGAATTAGGAAATAGAACACAAAGACCTTATTAGCAACCATCCAAGTAAAATCCTCCCATGTATTATGAATGTTTAGACTAACTTCCACTATAGATTTATTGCACAAACATTTTATCATAACCAGTGCAATAAAAAGAAAAAATGAATCCACAGACGCACAAGTTTTATCCCAAGGTAGCTCACGTGTGGCACAAGAACACCCTTTGTTACATCAGGAAAAGCTGGACCTCTCACTTTAAGCTGAGCTATAACAAGTTCGTTCAGTTCAAGCATCTTAAGTCCCAGCCATGGACGCACTACGCACTACAAAATGAAAATTAAGAGGTATCCCCTAGATCTATTAGCCTAAACACAGCTAATGCATATATTTTAACATTGAAAATAGCAAAGCTACAAAATATGCATGCAACTACAGACTGTCAAAGCTCCCTGCTACGTCTCTCTGCCTCTTTAGTGCATGATTCTTTCCACGTTCCTTGTGGGCAAATACCCTCGTTTGGTTTAATGCCATCTTCAAATATGTTTTCTTTGCTTCAGCAGACTTCCGCGCTTTCCTTTCAAATTCAAGTTCTGGCTTGAGAAAAGATATTGATCTCTTGAAATCAAAGTCAAGGTGGACTTGCTAGTTCTCCTTGCTTAGTATGGAGGCTAAATCTGGGTAATTGCACCTTGACTCCATGTCGAATCATTGTTGATGTACTTTTTTATATTTTAGAGATGAAATGTAACATGCATATTCCAAAAGAAAGGGTTAATCAGTGATGATATCCATACAAGCATGTTTAAATTAATCAAAAAAGAAAGGGTTAATCAGTGATGATATCCATACAAGCATGTTTAAATTAATCAAAATATAAAACAGGTACCATGGCTGCATCGTACACAGAGACATCTCTTGCTTATTACTCTGGCATTAAGCAGATTGAATATAAGAAATTTTACTTCTTAACAAGAAAGTATGGGAAAGTTTTGGACCTGATTAGTAGCTGCCTGAATGACTCCAATGAGAAGACTTAATATGCATGCAAGCCCACATGCCGTAGCATTCCCTACCATGGAAGTTGAATATCATCCTTCCATATAATTGAAAGAATAAGTGACAGAGCCATGCTTCCTTCCAGTAGGATAAGAAACCACCACTGTGGTACATCATTGCAATATCTCGTCAAGTGTGCATGGACATCAAGTTTATCAGTGTTTATAGAAGATCTGCTTTGCTTAAGGATTTCACTGCATGTAAAAATGTTTGGTAATTTTATTTTGGTGGGCATGTCATTGAATTAATCCAAGCAACTCCACAGTGAATGAAAAAAAAATATGTAACAAAAAGCATAATACATGGAGATGAGAAAATGATTATATAGTATATGATGCATGTACTATGTTTTGATATACATAGACACACACACGCCATTGCTTAATCCTCTGAGTTGACAAACCAAGATCAAAGTGATGTAATTTCTGCTAATAATGTTCATCAAATATGGCATGGTATTAGGAAAACAAATAAAAGGTTATGAGAAAGCTCACCTTCCATTGAAGAGTATAATATGGGCAAGTGTTGCAACAATCCTTGCAAAACCAAATCCAGTGGAGAAAGCAAAAATTGTGCTAAGATACAGTTTGTTGTATTTATCATAAGCCTCAATGTTCAAGTCAAACTCTGGTGTGATAATCTGTGTTGTATTGTATTTCTGACTAGTGTCTGTGAATAGTTGACTTGAGAAAATCAGAAGCCTCCTTGCATTATAGATATCAAATTTTCCAATATGACAGTGGAATGAAAACATAAATAAATAGGACAAAGCCAATGCCAATGTTAACTATGGAAAACCAATGGGTGACAAGTGGACTTCCAAGATATGATGAAACTCTCACCCAATCAAGTGTTGCAGCCCCTATACCCAAACCATGAAGACCTGAACCAATTTGGTGTGATGTGACACTGTGTGGACTTATCCAACAAATCTATGAAATAAATCTCAAGATTGTAAATAGGTATCCCGACAATACATAGTAAGCAAAATTGATTATCATAAAGATTATAAAGAATTGCATGCGAGAGAGTTCCTGCCTTTGTTCCCTTTCATGGAGTGCCCTTATACAACATTCACACTACTCTGTCTCAGAGAACATAAAGAAACAATGGCAGTTTGTCATATTCATTGTTCCTTCTATCAACCCATATAAATTTTGAAAAAAATAAATGTCAGAGATATTTATATACATATAAAATTTAGCTGTAGCAGTTATGTCGACCAACTAGGCCCCATGTGATCAGAGCTGTTTATATAGATTTAAGCTAGAATTGGCAACTTGAGAAAAGATATCGATCTCTTGAAATCAAAGTCAAGGTGGACTTTGCTAGCTCTCCTTGCTTAGTATGGAGGCTAAATCTGGGTAATTACACCTTGACTTCATGCCAAATCATTGTTGATGTACCTTTTTATATTTTAGAGATGAAATGTAACATGCATATTCCAAAAGAAAGGGTTAATCAGTGATGATATCCATACAAGCATGTTTAAATTAATCAAAATATAAAACAGGTACCATGGCAGCATGGTACACAGAGACATCTCTTTCTTATTACTCTGGCATTAAGCAGATTGAATATAAGAAATTTTACTACTTAACAAGAAAGTATGGGAAAGTTTTGGACCTGATTAGCAGTTGCCTGAATCACTCCAATGGGAAGACTTAATATGCATGCAAGCCCACTGTCGACATGCCGTAGCATTCCCCACCATGGAAGCTGAATATCATCCTTCCATATAATTGAAAGAATAAGTGACAGAGCCATGCTTCCTTCCAGTAGGATAAGAAACCACCACTGTGGTACATCATTGCAATATGCATGGACATCAAGTTTATCAGTATTTATAGAAGATCTGCTTTGCTTAAGGATTTCACTGCATGTAAAAATGTTTGGTAAGTTTATTTTGGTGGGCATGTCATTGAATGAATCCAAGCAACTCTAGAGTGAATGAAATATATATATATATATATATATATATGTAACAAAAAGAATAATACATGGAGATGAGAAAATGATTATATAGTATATGATGCATGTAGTATGATTTGATATATATAGACACACACGCCATTGCTTAATCCTCTGAGTTGACAAACCAAGATCAAAGTGATGGAATTTCTGCTAATAATGTTCATCAAATATGGCATGGTATTAGGAAAAGAAATAAAAGGTTACGAGAAAGCTCACCTTCCATTGAAGAGTATAATATGGGCAACAATCCTTGCAAAACCAAATCCCGTGGAGAAAGCAAAAATTGTGCTAAGATACAGTTTGTTGTATTTATCATAAGCCTCAATGTTCAAGTCAAACTCTGGTGTGATAATCTGCGTATTGTATTTCTGACCAGTGTCTGTGAATAGTTGACTTGAGAAAATTGGAAGTCTCCTTGCATTATAGATATCAAATTTCCAATATAACAGTGGAATGAAAACATAAATAAATAGGAAAAAGCCAATGCCAATGCCAATGAAACTCCCGCCCAATCAAGTGTTGCACCGCCTACACCCAAACCGTGAAGACCTGAACCAATTTGGTGTGATGTGACACTGTGTGGACTTATCCAGCAAATCCATGAAAAAGAGCTCAAGATTGTGAATAGGTATCCCGACAATACATAGTAAGCAAAACTGATTATCATAAAGATTATAAAGAATTGCATGCGAGAGAGTCCCTGCCTTTGTTCCCTTTCATGGAGTGTCCTTATACAACATTCACACTACTCTTTGTCTCAGAGAATATAAAACAACAATGGCAGTTTATCATATTCATTGTTCCTTCTATCAACCCACAGAAATTTTGAAAAAAATAAATGTCAGAGATATTTGTATACATATAAAATTTAGCTGTAGTAGTTATGTCCAGTTAGTATACAATAGCTAATCAAACCAAGGCTCAAAACAAGACAATAGAAAATGTGAAGTTTTATCATCAATTTTATGACTTGAGAAGCCACATTATGGGATTATTAGTCACTACACTGAAAGACATACTCTAAAATCAGTGTTACTTGCCTTTTTTTCTCTTCCTGATGCTAAGTAACTAGAAAGGAGCAATTGTAATTCCTTCATAATTACAAAAGGGCAATTTTCTATCCCTATAAATTAAAGATCCCAAACTTTTTCCACCAGGAGAAAACTGAGAAGGGTAGGCGAAGCTCTGCTATTGTCTTGTGTCTCTGGGCCAAACTAGGCCATATTCTAGACAATCATGGAGGTTTACAAATTAGATACGAAAATTCTTTTGGCTTAGTCATTTTTATGAGGAGTCCCTAGTCAAGAGCAGTCTTCGACTAATAGAAGCTTCCAATGTCAACCGCTTGGCTTCTTTACGTTGCTAAACCATTCACTTCCTCCAAGAGAAAATACAACCACTCATTTCCATCCACTGAAACAACATCAATCTTTCGAAAATGTCTGGAATCACAAGAAGCCCTGCAAATCATATTGACAAATTCACAACGCTATCGGAAGAAAGTGAAATGTAACACGTTTCAGAAATGAAAAAGAAAACAACATAAGCTCCTTTTCTTTCAATTTTAGAAAATTTTATTGATCTCTGGTCTGGAAGTAGCATGGTTTTCTGGTGAGTACAAAATTCATTTTGTTGCCCCTATTCATAGGGATTTTCTGGGGAAATGGATGGTTCAATTGGGAGGAAGAAATATATAACGTGTGGATGGTCTGATAGGCAGGTATAAAAATATAGTATGTAATATCATTAATGGGAATATCCTTTAAATGGAAAGGTTGAGTTATGCAACTTTTCAGGGACAACTGATCAATTCCATTTGGGTGAAGTTACAATTTCCAATCAGAGCTGTTTATACAGATTTCAGCTAGAATTGGCAACTTGAGAAAAAATATCGATCTCTTGAAATCAGAGTCAAGGTGGACTTGCTAGCTCTCCTTGCTTAGTATGGAGGCTAAATCTGGGTAATTGCACCTTGACTCCATGCCGAGTCGTTGTTGATGTACCTTTTTATATTTTAGAGATGAAACGTAGCATGCATATTCCAAAAGAAAGGGTTAATCAGTGATGATATCCATACAAGCATGTTTAAATTAATCAAAATATAAAACAGGTACCATGGCAGCGTCATACACAGAGACATCTCTTGCTTATTACTCTGGCATTAAGCAGATTGAATATAAGAAATTTTACTAATTAACAAGAAAGTATGGGAAAGTTTTGGACCTGATTAGGGAATGACTCCAATGGGAAGACTTAATATGCATGCAAGCCCACATGCCTTAGCATTCCCCACCATGGAAGCTGAATATCATCCTTCCATATAATTGAAAGAATAAGTGACAGAGCCATGCTTCCTTCCAGTAGGATAAGAAACCACCACTGTGGTACATCATTGCAATATGCATGGACACCAAGTTTATCAGTATTTATAGATCTGCTTTGCTTAAGGATTTCACTGCATGAAAAATGTTTGGTAAGTTTATTTTGGTGAGCATGTCATTTAATGAATCCAAGCAACTCCAGAGTGAATGAAAAAAAAAATATGTAACAAAAAGCATAATACATGGAGATGAGAAAATGATTATATAGTATATAATGCATGTACTATAATAGTATAATTTGATATATATATAGACACACACACGCCATTGCTTAATCCTCTGAGTTGACAAACCAAGATCAAAGTGATGCAATTTCTGCTAATAATGTTCATCAAATATGGCATGGTATTAGGAAAACAAATAAAAGTTTACGAGAAAGCTCACCTTCCGTTGAAGAGTATAATATGGGAAAGTGTTGCAACAATCCTTGCAAAACCAAATCCAGTGGAGAAAGCAAAAATTGTGCTACGATACAGTTTGTTGTATTTATCATAAGCCTCAATGTTCAAGTCAAACTCTGGTGTGATAATCTGCGTTGTATTGTATTTTTGACCAGTGTCTGTGAATAGTTGACTTGAGAAAATTGGAAGTCTCCTTGCATTATAGATACCAAATTTCCAATATGACAGTGGAATGAAAACATAAATAAATAGGAAAAAGCCAATGCCAATGTTAACTATGGAAAAACAATGGGTGACAAGTAGACTTCCAAGATATGATGAAACTCCCACCCAATCAAGTGTTGCAGCTGCTATACCCAAACCATGAAGACCTTAACCAATTTGGTGTGATGTGACACTGTGTAGACTTATCCAGCAAATCCATGAAAAAACGCTCAAGATTGTGAATAGGTATCCCGACAATACATAGTAAGCAAAACTGATTATCATAAAGATTATAAAGAATTGCATGCGAGGGAGTCCCTGCCTTTGTTCCCTTTCATGGAGTGTCCTTATACAACATTCACACTACTCTTTGTCTCAGAGAATATAAAACAACAATGGCAGTTTATCATATTCATTGTTCCTTCTATCAACCCATAGAAATTTTGAAAAAAATAAATGTGAGAGATATTTCTATACATATAAAATTTAGCTGTAGCAGTTATGTCCAATTAGTCTACAATAGCTAATCAAAGTTTCAAACCAAGGCTCAAAACAAGACAATAGAAAATGTGAAGTTTTATCATCAATTTTTATGACTTGAGAAGCCACATTATGGGATTATTAGTCACTACACTGAAAGACATACTCTAAAATCAGTGTTACTTGCCTTTTTTTCTCTTCCTGATGCTAAGTAACTAGAAAGGAGTAATTGTAATTCCTTCATAATTACAAAAAGGGCAATTTTCTATCCCTATAAATTAAAGATCCCAAACTTTTTCCACCAGGAGAAAACTGAGAAGGGTAGGCGAAGCTTTGCTGTTGTCTTGTGTCTCTGGGCCGAACCAGGCCATATTCTAGACAATCATGGAGGTTTACAAATTAGAAAGGATTGACGAAAATTCTTTTGGCTTAGTCATTTTTATGAGGAGCCCCTAGTCAAGAGCAGTCTTCGACTAATAGAAGCTTCCAATGTCAACTGCTTGGCTTCTTTACGTTGCTGGAGAAGATATTCTATGAAACCATTCACTTCCTCCAAGAGAAAATACAACCACTCATTTCCATCCACTGAAACAACATCGAATCTTTCGAAAATGTCTGGAATCACAAGAAGCCCTGCAGATCATATTGACAAATTCACAATGCTATCAGAAGAAAGTGAAATGTAACACGTTTCAGAAACGAAAAAGGAAACAACATAAGCTCATTTTCTTTCAGTTTTAGGAAATTTTATTGATCTCTGGAAGTAGCATGGTTTTCTGGTGAGTACAAAATTATTTTGTTGTCCCTATTCGTAGGGATTTTCTAGGGAAATGGTTGGTTCAATGGGGAGGAAGAAATATATAACGTGTGGATGGTCTGATAGGCAGGTATAAAAATATAGTTTGTAATATCATTAATGGGGATATCCTTTTAATGGAAAGGTTGAGCTATGCAACATTTCAGGGACAACTGATCAATTCCATTGGGGTGAAGTTACAATTTCCAATCAGAGCTGTTTATATAGATTTCAGCTAGAATTGGCAACTTGAGAAAAAATATCGATCTCTTGAAATCAGAGTCAAGGTGGACTTGCTAACTCTCCTTGCTTAGTATGGAGGCTAAATCTGGGTAATTGCACGTTGACTCCATGCCGAATCGTTGCTGATGTGCCTTTTTATATTTTAGAGATGAAATGTAGCATGCATATTCCAAAAGAAAGGGTTAATCAGTGATGATATCCATACAAGCATGTTTAAATTAATCAAAATATATAATAGGTACCATGGCAGCGTCATACACAGAGACATCTCTTGCTTATTACTCTAGCATTAAGTAGATTGAATATAAGAAATTTTACTACTTAACAAGAAAGTATGGGAAAGTCTTGGACCTGATTAGTAGTTGCCTGAATCACTCCAATGGGAAGACTTAATATGCATGCAAGCCCACATGCCGTAGCATTCCCCACCAAGGAAGATGAATATCATCCTTCCATATAATTGAAAGAATAAGTGATAGAGCCATGCTTCCTTCCAGTAGGATAAGAAACCACTACTGTGGTACATCATTGCAATATGCATGGACATCAAGTTTATCAGTATTTATAGAAGATCTGCCTTGCTTAAGGATTTCACTGCATGTAAAAATGTTTGGTAAGTTTATTTTGGTGGGCATGTCATTGAATGAATCCAAGCAACTCCATAGTGAATGAAAAAAAATATGTAACAAAAAGCATAATACATGGAGATGAGAAAAAGATTATATAGTATATTATGCATGTACTATGTTTTGTTATTAATAGACACACACGACATTGCTTGATCCTCTGAGTTGACAAACCAAGATCAAAGTGATGCAATTTCTGCTAATAATGTTCATCAAATATGGCATGGTATTAAGAAAACCAATAAAAGGTTACGAGAAAGCTCACCTTCCATTGAAGAGTATAATATGGGCGAGTGTTGCAACAATCCTTGCAAAACCAAATCCAGTGGAGAAAGCAAAAATTGTGCTAAGATACAGTTTGTTGTATTTATCAGAAGCCTAATGTTCAAGTCAAACTCTGGTGTGATAATCTGCGTTGTATTGTATTTCTGACCAGTGTCTGTGAATAGTTGACTTGAGAAAATTGGAAGTCTCCTTGCATTATAGATATCAAATTTCCAATATGACAGTGGAATGCAAAACATAAATAAATAGGAAAAAGCCAATGCCAATGTTAACTATGGAAAACCAAGGGGTGACAAGTGGACTTCCAAGATATGATGAAACTCCCGCCCAATCAAGTGTTGCAGCCCCTATACCCAAACCGTGAAGACCTGAACGAATTTGGTGTGATGTGACACGTGTGGACTTATCTAGCAAATCCATGAAAAAAAGCTCAACATTGTGAATAGGTATCCCGACAATACATAGTAAGCAACACTGATTATCATAAAGATTATAAAGAATTGCATGCGAGAGAGTCCCTGCCTTTGTTCCCTTTCATGGAGTGTCCTTATACAACATTCACACTACTCTTTGTCTCAGAGAATATAAAAGAACAATGGCAGTTTATCATATTCATTGTTCCTTCTATCAACCCATAGAAATTTTGATAAAAATAAATGTTAGAGATATTTGTATACATATAAAATTTAGCTTTACCGGTTATGTCCAGTTAGTCGACAATAGCTAATCAAACCAAGGCTCAAAACAAGACAATAGAAAATGTGCAGTTTTATCATCAATTTTTATGACTTGAGAAGCCACATTATGGGATTATTAGTCACTACTCTGAAAGACAGACTCTAAAATCAGTGTTACTTGCCTTTTTTTTCTCTTCCTGATGCTAAGTAACTAGAAAGGAGCAATTGTAATTCCTTCATAATTACAAAAAGGGCAATTTTCTATCCCTATAAAGATCCCAAACTTTTTCCACCAGGAGAAAACTGAGAAGGGTAGGTGAAGCTCTGCTGTTGTCTTGTGTCTCTGGGCCAAACTAGGCCATATTATAGACAATCATGGAGGTTTACAAATTAGAAAGGATTGACGAAAATTCTTTTGGCTTAGTCATTTTTATGAGGAGTCCCTAGTCAATAGTAGTCTTCGACTAATAGAAGCTTCCAATGTCAACCGCTTGGCTTCTTTACGTTGCTGGAGAAGATATTCTGTCCTCCAAGAGAAAATACAACCACTCATTTCCATCCACTGAAACAACATCGAATCGTTCGAAAATGTCTGGAATCACAAGAAGCCCTGCAGATCATATTGACAAATTCACAACGCTATCAGAGGAAAGTGAAATGTAACACGTTTAATTAACTAAGACAAATGGGGTGGAGGGCATATTATATTATTCAGGAAAAATCATTGTCATTGGAAGCCATAGATTCGTATATCCAAACAATTTTTCAAGGTTAGAGCTTCGCATTGAAAGCGAGGCTTTCCGGTCCATCTTTCTCGGTCCACAGATCGATTCCCTCGGGCTTCTGAAACCTGTCAGACAAGGCTTGGAGTTGCTTGTCAGCTGTAACAGCAAACAAAGT
This sequence comes from Pinus taeda, assembly GCA_000404065.3. NCBI lineage: Eukaryota > Viridiplantae > Streptophyta > Pinopsida > Pinales > Pinaceae > Pinus > Pinus taeda. Next base: position 20,658 of record APFE030920992.1, read on the forward strand.
AGGGGCTTTGGCGGACTTTTTCCGGGGGCTTTTCTAGCTCTGAGCTCTGATCGCTTCCGCATTTGGTAACGCTAACTGGCGTTCTCTCAGGAGGTGGGCTTTGAGGAGCTGCTTGGATTTCTCCTCTTGCATTCTCTTCCATTGCCATTTGGTCACTTCCCCAAGAAACATGCCAGGACCGCTTCCCATCATTTTGACTTGTCTCCATGCCGATCGAAGGCTTTGGTTTGTAAGTTGGGGTCTTACGAACATTCGGGGTAAGCAGCTGACCAACGGTGAACGACCAGGCCTGCCATTACAAATTTACAGAGAGAGCAACAACAAATTCGTAACTACTTTTTTGTGATCAAACAGTTCAGCGTTTCTCAATCGTCTAACATACCATCTAAGGGTATCTAAGGGTTTCTCAATCGTCTAACATACCATCTTAAGGGTATCTAACGGTGACATGTAGATAAGAAGGAGAGTTCATTTCAGAGGGAAACGCATTACCCGGTAAATATGTTAATTTTTTACCATCGAGGCCATGGTTTTGGATTTTATATTTATCCAATTCATAATTTGTTTTTGTTATATTTTCTTTTATAAATTAAGATACCAAGGTCTATATTTGTCTAAGTGAAATTATTTGACATTAGCTTACATTTTATATTTTATGTTTATATATGTTTTATTTTCAATAGTTGTCAACTTAAATCTATTAACTTTGGATTTATCTGTCCAGGGATCAAACTTCTAGAGGTGCAAACGTTTCCTCAAGTTTTACACTAAAAAACCTTCTTCAAATTTTGCACCTCAAGAGATTTGATCCCTCTCAGAAATTGACACATCTAGAGTTAAGATGTATCTAGGTAATTTAATTAATTTAAATAATTTTAAGTTAACAATTTTTTTAATTATTTTCTTAAGTTTTGACTTCATTTTCAAAAATGTTTTAATTGAATTACATTTTTTATATTTATTTTGCCAGTGAAATGTTTAAAAAACAAACATGAAAAATTGACACTCTAAGTTAAGTTAATAATTTAATTAAATTTTTTATTTTCTTTCTATTTCGACAATATCTCTCCATAAGAAGTTCTATATTACTTTTTTTATTATCATTTAATTAAACTGACATGTAAATGTTTACAAATTCTTATTGGTTTGTAGAGCCCGATACAATTAAAAGATATGAAGCCAATATTTTATTTAATTATTTATTTTTATTTAAAACTATTGACAAACTTTTATCCACAACTCTTACACAAATCCCTTATACTAAGCTGCAACTCCCCAATACTAAGCTGTAGTAGAGCGCCTATCAATGCAATTACAATTACTATTGAAGACTGTTTTTCCTATTTTGATTACTATTATGCAAATGTTAAAAACAATAATAATGAAAGGTATAACAATAATTAGTATTGAAGACAGTTTTTCCTATTTTGATTAGGATTATGAAAATGTTAAAAACAATAATAATGAAAAGTATAACAATAATGATAAAAAAGTCAAAATTAAGACCCATTACCCATATTAAAAATTGCTAATATAACAATAAAATAAATCAATTAACTATATTTATTATTAACCATTAATCTTTCAGTAATAGTGATACTGCTGTGAATTAATCACATAGAATGTGAAGAGAAGTTAGAGTTAACTCTATATTGCTGCGAATTAATCGCATAGAATGTAAAGAGAAGTTATTTTCTTCTTCTGAAGTTCAAATCTAGCTTGACCATAAAAGAAATTTACATTGACCAGAAAGAAGTTTTGAACAACTCTTAGTTATTGGATTGAAGTTACACATTTTCAGCTCCAACTCTTAGTTATTGGATTGAAGTTACACATTTCAGCTCCTTTGCATGCTCTTCATTGCTTATTTGGAACACATCCCGAAGGTTTGTGAGGAGCATTTCACGTTTCCAATCAAAATTATTTTGAAGATACAGTGCCTCAAGTACAGAGTGATAGGCCAGTAGCTGTATCTGTTTTAAAGTTCCCTTTCCCCTTATTACAGGGGTATCATACAGAGAACATAGATTTTGGTCAACATATTCTATATAGGGCATTGAGACTGTCATGGTCTCAACTTCAGCAGGGGATCCAGGATTTTCATGCAAGTCTCCTATTGGACCCACAGCAACAGATTGACGCTGCTTTTCTTCATCTTCAACCTCATTAACTTCCAAACCCTTATCTTCATCTTCAGCTCCAGTAACTTCCAAACCCTTATCTTCATCTTCAGCCCCAGTAACTTCCAAACCCTTTTCATTTGGGCATTTCTTTTTGCAGGAGTTATCATAATTGGACTGATCCTTACTTTCTCGCTTTCTCTTGGAAGATTTACTGATCAGCTGACTACCTACAGCTTGCAAGTTATCCACAGCAACAGATTCACGAAGCTTTTCTTCATTTTCAGCGTCAGTAACTTCCAAACCCTTTTCATTTGGGCATTTCTTTTTGCATGAGGTATCATAATTGGACTGCTGCTTACTTTCTCGCTTTCTCTTGGAAGATTTACTACCTGCAGCTTTCAAGTTACCACATTGCTCATCTACCTTACATTCTCCTGAATGTTGTGAAACCCTAGTTTCACTTTGATTTTTGTAGGCACGAGTAAATCTTCTCGCTGATTCCAAACTAGTATTCACCGGATTTTTAGTAGAAAGACTACCAACGGCTTGCAAGTTACCACCTTGCTCATCTGCCTTACGTTCTCCTGATAGTTTTGAATCCCTGGTTTCAGTTCGATTCTTATTGGCACGGGTAGATCTTCTCGCTGATTCCGAGCTAATATTCACCACAGTTTTAGCAGAAAGACTACCTGCAGATTGCAAGTTACCACATTGCTCATCTACTTTGCATTCTCCTGAAAGTTTTAAAACCCTGGTTTTACCTCGATTCTTATTGGCACGAGTAGATCTTCTCGCTGATTCCAAACCAATACTTACCGGATTTTTAGAAGAAAGTTGTGGAGAGCTTGGATTCAATTCATTTAATCCCACATCCTGATTTAGAAAAACAGTGCAACATAGCATAGTCAGAAAACACGTCTGAAGCAACATCCTGATTTACCCCCAAAAAATCACTAGAAAACCCTGTCCAAGCCAATTTGACAGACAATGTCCAGAAGTAAGAGAAAAAATTCTAATTCTGGTGCTAGGGGAATAGCAATTTGTAACCACTTTTTGGTCTTTATTTAGGAACTCAATTAATTTTAAGAGACACAGAGCTCAGTCCAAGATTGAAAATAGGGGGACCCTGGGTTAGCGGAAATAAAATTCAAGTCAGGCTCAGCAGACAGATGGAAAAATGCAAGAACTTCAAATGAGGGCATAAGGCCGAATGAAAGCAGTATGCAGTCAGATCAAGTACAGCAGTCTCAAGCAGGCAAAAGGATGAAAGACTAGGGGCAGAGGCCACCAGCGGGGCCTGATACGATATTTCGCTACGCTCAATTCAAGGCACACCCCTGTACACAAAGCTACGCTCACCTCGCTACTATTGAATTCGTGCACGTGAGGATGAGTAGGAAATCCATCAACATAGTAGTCTTTATTCACTACTGTTAACACCCCTGCTACGCTATAGCTTGCTTGGCGCAACATGGAGAACCACAAAAACACCCCTGGGGATTCAACTAACCTCAACAGTGGGAACAAAATTGGAATACCTTTAGATAGACAACACGACAGGCAGGCTGCAGAACTATATATCTATAAATCAGACATACCATAAAACTACCCAAACAATCAGTCCAGATCCTTACAAGTTACTAAATCTAATACAGAGCCATCAAAATCCAAAAAACCCAGTTGAAATGAAAACTATTCAAAAACTGAACATTTGTTGAAATTCCATACCTCTGTGTCTGAAGCCTTAACCCAATTGCCATCTGTCCAAACCTGATGAACGCGAAGATGTTTGAGATTATACTCCCGCTGCTCACTCGTATTCTGGAAGTAAACAACATATTTTTTACTGCGAGGGCGGATGGCTTTCACAACTCCCTTCCACCACCCATGTCGATCATATGCATCAACAACTTCGTTAATGCAGAAACTTTGCCCATTCAGATCGGGTGGCTGAGGTCTAATATGAGGGACATCTACAATCTCTCGCAGTTTTGTATTCGGTTTGCCTTCCTCGGTGAATTCTCTGTATTGAATCACGAATCGATTACGACTTCCCGCTTTCTTGACAAAAGTTGCAGGAAACCAGGCTCCCTTGAAGCCGGCTTCATCACTTGAAACCTCAACCCCTTCACCTATTTTAAACCCCAATAACGCACTGCTCTTCCCTTCTTTCTTCATCATGAGTCAGGTGGCAGCACTACACTTCAAATTATGCGTTGTAGGAAATGACTTTGCTAATGTCTTAAAATTCACAAAATTCACTCTGCCAATAACCCAACTGAGGCCAATAAAAAAAACAAATGTAACAATAGGATATAAGACTTACGGTTCTAGCATTTGTATGAAATCTGGGTCATTTCATGCCAAGGAGCAAATTCACTCCGTAAATAATCCAACTGCAGCAAATTTAAAAAAACAAATGGAGCTATATCATATAATACTTAAGGGTTTAACGGTCTAGTATTTATACGAAATTTGGGTTCTTTCATCTCAAGGAGTAGGGTTGGCTATAAAGAGATTTGATCTCTCGCTCTTAGTAGATGCGAACTTAAAATAGATCTGGCCGGTTTAATTTCTCCCCTTAAATAAGTTACATTCCATATGAATACCATGGATCAATACCATGCTTTCTCAATACCATGAATCAATACCATAAGCCATTA
>APFE030921009.1:0-10837 GCA_000404065.3 Pinus taeda
ATAGACAGCTTGTAGGAAGTCTCAACTACCTTACTACTACCAGACCAGGCATTTCATTTGTTGTTGGAATCCTCTCCAAGTTTATGCAAAAGCCTTGTGAGGGACATTGGTCTGCTACAAAAAACGTTCTAAAGTACTTGAAGGGAACTCAAGACTATGGAATCAAGTACACAAAGGTGGATGACTTCAGTTTGATCGGATACTCTGATTCAGACTTCGATGGAGACAAAGAAGTTGGAGTATCTACTTCAGGATATGCTATGAGTCTTGGATCATGAGCTATCTCCTCGAGATCACGCAAACAATCAGTTCCGGCAGATTCCACAACAGAAGCAGAATACGTTGCAGCAGTTGAAGCAACAAAAGAAATTGTGTGGCTCCGGAAAATTCGTGAAGATTTGTAGGTAAAACAAGTACAATCAACTCCACTCATGATTGACAACACCTCTGCAATAAAGTTGGCCAAGAACCCAAAGTTCCATGATCGAACGAAGGACCCTAAAGAGCTACAGTTGTTGTCTTATTTTTCATACCTTTTTTGGCAGCTAGGCGACTGGTGTCTGCTTCCAGCATCTGAAAGGAGAATGTTAGAAGTTACTATGCCTGCCACAGAGGACACTGTTGCCCACACAAAAGAAAATGTGCTATTTGTGGGCAATAAACGGACTAGGGTAGATGTCATATGGCAAGATGGTACAAGGACATATGGTGTAGATTCTACAACCTTGAATACCATCAAAGATCCTGGGGATCACGACTTCTTTCCTGAACAATATGTAGTAGAAAAAGGTTCGGACGATGATGATGGCGAGGCTTCTGAATCAAGACGACGAGTAGGAATCGTGAAAAATGTGGATTCAAAAGAACGCATAGCAACAGTAAGGTGGTTGAAAGCTGTGGATTGTCCCCAAGATACACTAAAATTTGATGGAGAGGAGTTAGTGAGTGTGTATGAGCTTGCATACCATCTAGATTATAACTACTGTGTTGCGGCCATCGTTATACGTCGTCACTCTCCGGTGTTTGAGACTGCAGATCTATCTACAAACCAAAAAGCTCTGAAGAAAACACAAAAGGCAGAGGTTGACAAGAATATTGAAGAATCTTATCTATCCTGTATTGGTAACGTCATAGGTGTTGAAGATGGAGACATAGAGGTAGCATGGGCAGACGGAACAGTGTCAAAGGTATGTTATTTTCTTGTTTCCTTATAGTGACATAGGAATGTATTTTCATTCTGCTGAAGTACTATCCTTTCTTATAGTATAAGTGACGCTATGGATCACTTTTATCGGAATGAAACAATACAGGTACATTTATCAAAGGGCATGCTTTTCTCATTCCGTTTAGTGATTTTTTGGGGGGCATGATTGAAATTTTTAAACATTTTTCATCCATAAGCGGAAATGGATGAAAAAAATTCAACAAGAATGGAACAATCTCGAAAAACACTTACCAGGTAACTCCCAAGCCATGCAGCCTGTCTGTTTTTCACTGGTTTATTAAACGAATGAGTTCATGATATTTGAACATTCACTAATACAGCTTTTCACTGGTTTATTAAATGAGTTCATGATATTTGAATATTCACTAATAGGGAAACGCTATTCTGGGCAGTCATATTTCCTTCAATTTTGCCTTTCGCTATTTTTGTCTTTTGTCTTCTCAGTTTTCAATATTGCTTTCTTCTTTCTTTTGAGTAGTAGGAAGTTGCAAAGTAACAAATTTTGTAACCCAATTGTTCATGAGAATACGATGTACTCATGAAGTGTACTGGAACAAATATTTTCAAAAACGTTGTCGCTGTATTCTTCGTGCGTGTGATGCTTATATCAATGGGGCTCCAGTTGGATCACTATCAGAGGATTGTACTATTGTTGGAGACGAGTCTGAAAATCAGGATGCTACTTCTGCTGGCTTCAAACTTATATTACTTAAAATCGTTCCTAAACTTATTGCAGCCTTCACTGAAATTGGACTAGATTGCCAAGAACTTCAGCAGTCATAACTTATGCGTTAAAGTCACAAATTCCACGAAGGATTGGATTCTTACTTGGAAAATACAAGTGTGGTTATTTCTTTCACAGAGCTATGTACTGTAGCAGAAGTTGTGATTGCATCCACCAACCTGATGCAATGTTTTTAGATTATAGTTAGTAAGATTTATATATGCTTTATATGTTTTGAGTACAATGTTTTATCCGCCAACCTGGTGCAATGCTTTTAGATTGTAGTAAATAAGATTATATATGATTTATATGTTTTGAGTACAATGTTTTATTGGGCAACCTGGTGCAATGTTTTTGGATTATAGTTAGTAGGATTTATATATGCTTTATATGTTTTGAGTATAATGTTTTGTAACTTTTTTTTAATATATAGTATAACAGTATTAGCGATTTGAATTTGGATTTGTTAATATTTTTGTTTATTTACTATTGGTTAAATTGGGCCATCTTTTAAAGATTGTGTCAAGGAACATATAGATGATACCAATCACAATTGCATCACTAAATCTTTGAGCATTTATTTTAGCTCTAATCATTGAACTTTTTACAATCAAGTTAAAATCTTTGTCTTAGCCCCCTGTTACACCTCTTGCATTATCTTTTAGCCATTGAAATCTAAAAGCACCACAATCGAGAAGATGGCTATAGACCTAACTAGTCCTTAAGCCTTGGCCTTGTTGATCCTTTCTACCTCCTCCTCTCTATTGATCCATTTACTATCAATTTTTTAAACGAACAAAAAATAACCTAACATGATGCAAAATTTATGTTTTTGAAACATAGATGATGTCAATATGATGCTAAACTTTTATATTTTGATACACTTAATATGTCATTATGATGCAATATTCAATACACATATAGAAAGTATTGAATCCTAACCCAAACGTTATTTTGAAAAGTATACCTCAAGTCATAATGAAATGTGATACAAACTTCATGTTCTTTTCCAATGGAGAACCAAAAAATCCTTACATAATCATTAGTAGCATGATAATATAGTGAAAATACATTAAAAATACCCCCAAGAATGAATTTGAGTATGTTAATATTTTTGTATATTTATAATAAATGTATATTACAATGTTTTTCCTTTTGTGGAAAAGTTTACATTGGTTAAATTGGGCAATCCTTTAAAGATTGTGTCTAAGGAACATATAGATGACACCAACCACCATTGCATCACTAAATCTTTCCATTTGAACATTTATTTTAGCTTTAATCATTTAATTTTTTACAAACAAACTAAAATCTTGGCCATAGCTCTTTGTTACACCTCTTGCATTATCCTTGATTTGGATATGTAAACTTGAAGATTTTTAACAATTTGCAAGTGAAAATTAAGTGTTTTGGGTATAGAATCAATTTACTAAACAAATAAAAACAAGTGAATTTAAAGAATATCTACAACCAAATAGAGACAAAATAAGCATGTCTGAAACACACAATAGAGAATATGATAAAAGAGTTCACCCCTCTTTCATTTTTGAACATTTATTTTAGCTCTAATCATTTAATTTTTTACAAACAAACAAAAATCTTGGCCATAGCTCTTTGTTACACCTCCTGAACCACATCAAATAGTGTATCTATTTTGGCATGTTTTGAAATGAATCTAATGTGGAAAAGCTCTATTCTTGTTTTTTCATATCAAGTAGCATTGAGACAATTTGAAGAACTAGTACTTCCAATGTCCTTACCTTTCAAACCCGTGGTTATGATCTTTGTTTATGTTGAAGAATCTAGGGCTAATATAATTAATGAGATTACTCTTAACATGATAACTAGTTGTGAGGTGTTTTCCAATTTTCTTCTTATTCTGATCTTCACTTATTATTATTAGAGTGTGTCTTCTTTAGTTCATCAAATAACTACCAAAACAAAGAGACATGAACACAAGATGTTGGAATTCTGCCAGGGCCAAAAAATCTCCCTCTTGGAGAGGAAAACCCACACAAAAAATCTTCTTAAAGAGATTCCAATTGATGAATACCAATATCGTGACCCTTGAACTACTATGCCACTCTAAGACCAAGACATCAATCCTCTTCTTCGTTGTTGTTGAGATCATCATCCCTACTGCTTCATCATTGTTTCACCTAGATCATTGCAGCCTTCTCACGGAATTCATCTCTACAACACCATTATTATTATTACATCATTATTGCACCTTGCTTCACTAACACCAAGATCTTTGTTGCCTAGACCATGATTGTGACTAGGATCATGATTGTATCTAGAAGATATGTTGAGATTGTATGATGATTGAGATCCTCTTCTTCATGAATACTCTAAGACTGTAAGACAATGATCACTGTGACTGTGTTTATAGTATATATGTTGAGACAGAGTATTGAGATCCTTCTTATACTTACGCTGAGACTATGAGATAGTATATACCTCTGTAATGCCCATATGAGAATCTTAGAGTCCTTCTACAACTGAAATATCGTAACTCTGTTTTCATCCGAGTTTCCTGTGCTATATTACTTGTCTGAGATTTCATGGAGGTATCTAAAGTTATCATTGTAACTATCATTGATATTCTATCCTCCTTCAATTCCTATACCCATCCGGAGTTACAAGCTAGTCCAAGATTTCTATTTGTACTTTCTGCGAAGTTCAGTGGGGGCATGAGTGTGAAATGTTGTGTCACTTCATTTGAGCCGACATGGCTATTATTTATGTTGTTTTGCTGGCTGACTTGACTGTTCTTTTCATCGTTTAGCTTGTTGCATTCTTCAACAAGATTGTGCTTGTCTTAGAGGGTTGATTTAGACTCAAGGTTGACTCATATACATTACATAAAGCATGACATTGACTCTTTGACATCATAATTCTCTCAATGGAAGCCATCTATAAAATAAACCTCTTTCTCATGAAACCATTATAGTAAGGCATAATTAATAAATTCATTTTTCTTGTTTACAAAAATCAATGTCATTAAGACCAAACCTAGTTACACTTTCTTCAACACTCCCTCTTAACTAGGGAGGTATTCATGATGGTACTTGGTCATTCTCAATCTAAAGAATTTCTCATAAGAAGAACCAGATTGGTAACCCATCTGTATAGCATCGTAGTAAACAACATTATTTCCACAGCAAGGCCTTGACTGAAGCTCTATCTCTCATTAGATCAGAGCACAATGTTGGCGAGACCAATGACTATAGACACCTTCATCATTGTCTCTCAAGTAGATGCCCACTTGGTCATTCACTGAATATGACCTTCTAGGACTATTCTTATCTTGGGTTCCCAACCCTCAAAAGAATATCGGTCCTCTTGCCTACTCTTGTCTTGGATTCCCTACACATCCTCAAAGAGCGTTGGATGCCAGATGATTACCCAATCCTCCATTCTCTCTTCCAAAGTGAAGACAAGAATGTTGTCTCTATCTCTCCCTCTCAACTAGGGAGGATATCATGTGTCCTCAGTTCTCTTCACAACCTTCACCTAGACTTACAATCGTTAGTCCTCGTCTAGTGCATGATACATGAAATAGAAAAACACAATTGTCACTCCTTTTTAATTAAGGGTGATCCAATCCAAGCTCCCTCTTGATCAGGGACCTGTCAGATCTCCCTCTTAGATAGGGAATCTTCTATGCATCAACAACTTCTTTCTTCGTGGATCCTTCAGCTACTTGATCACCTTCTCTCCTTGATGTCATGAAAACCAGTTGAGCTTCTTCCTTGTAGGGAAACAACCATCGATCACTTTCCTCCTTAGTTCATCATGTCATTCCTTTCTTCATGGAAAGTGGCCTTCTTCATATCTGGAACCTTCACTATATGACTACTTCTTTCTCATCATCCTTCTTCCATCCACCACATGAATTCTAGTTGTACTTGTAATTAAAACTCTTGTTCGAGTAGCCATGCATTATCCGTATATTATTCAAGAAATCAAAACATCATATTAAATTAAATCATACCTTACGAGATGGCCCTTCATCATAACACCTTCTTGTAGGTATCATCATCCTGCAGACATATTGACACATCTCCCAAAGATATCCATTGTCAAGGGTCTTCATCTTTTTTAGACTTTCATCAGAGTCTCCATATCTTTCCGTGATATTTCCTAGTCAAATCTTCTTGGTATTTTGGATGTTGATTGCCTTCATCATGGTTGTATATCTCACAATCTCTTCCTTCCTCACAGATTCCATTCCTATTAGCTTTCAATCAGAATTTATTATTCATGGACATGTTGAATGACATAACCTTCTTATTCATGGACATTTGTTACCTTGCCTATTAGTTAGAGTGATGATGATTATCTTCCTTTGTACATCTTGTAGATGGGATATTATGAAGATATCCTACATCCCTTGATACCCTTTTACTTTCATGAAGATCAGATTCCATGTGACCTTTTTCATTACACATTCTAAGAGTGAGTTTTTCTTTGATGTCTCCAATATTTCTGTATGAGGGGATATTTCATAAGTATCCCTTTCCATGAATTCAGAGGAGACCTTTTTGATGACTTCATCTATTTAGAGGAATGTGTCTATCCTCCTTCTTCATGCAAGGAATATTGATCACCCATCCAACCTATAGATGTCCTTGCAATCATGAAGTCATTTAACCAAGTTTATAAATTGAAAAGATACCTACTTGTCACGTGAAGATGAAATCTTCACCTTGATTCTTTGATGATGGTTGAAGAATATATATGAGGGATTCTTCTTGGATGATCTTCTTTCAAATGAGAAAGCCTTTTCTTAATAGAAAAAGGTTGCCCCTTTTGATAGGGATGATTTGTTTCTTCCTTGGATGAACTTCTTCTTGGATAAGGAGATGATCCTTGCTTGATTATAACCTTGAAGATGAGAATGCCTTCTTTTGTAGGGTAGGTATGGACTTCTTAAATATTTTCCAAGATGATAAGATCTTCATTTTGAGGTCCTTTGAGTTTCATAGATTTGTAGATATCTTGATGAGAGTCTTGGTGGTCTTTTGATGATGGTGACGTGGAGACACAAGTTCTTGATGTGGGGTTACCTTAATGTTGTATACTGCTTGTTGTAGACTTGATTCTTTAATCTTGACAAAACCCTTAAACTTGTTTTGATGCCCTTCATGAAGGTTGATCCTTCTATGTCTCTTTTTCTGCCCTTCCTTTGACTTCAAAACCTTAGCTCCGATACCATGTCGAAGAATCTAGGGCTAATGTAGTTAATGATATTATTCTTAGCATGATAACTATTTTTGAGGTGTTTTTCAATTTTCTTCTTATTCTGATCTTCACTTATTATTATTAGAGTGTGCCTTATTTAGTTCATCAAATAGATACCAAAACAAAGAGACAAGAACACAAGATGTTGGCATTCTGCTAGGGTAAAAACCTCTCCCAATACCATGACCCTTGAACTACTATGCCACTCCAAGACCAAGACATAAATCCTCTTCTTCGTTGCTGTTGAGATCATCATCACTACTACTTCATCATTGTTTCACCTAGATCATTGCAGCCTTCTCACCAAAGTCATCTCTACAACACCATTATTATTGTTACATCATTATTTCACCTTGCTTCACTAACACCAAGATCTTTGTTGCCTAGATCATGATTATGACTACGATCATTATTGTATCTAGAAGATATGTCGAGACTGTATGATCACTAAGATCATCTTCTTCATGAATACTCTAAGACTGTGAGATAGTGATCATTGTGACAATGTTCATAGTATATATGCTTAGATAGAGTATTAAGATCCTTCTTATACTTATGCCGAGACTGTGAGATAGTATATACCTCTACAATGCCCATCTGAGAACCTTAGAGTCCTCCTCAAACTGAAATGCTATAACTTTGTTTTCATCCAAGGTTCCTGTATTATGTTACTTGTTTGAGATTTTAGGGAGGTGTCTGAAGTTATCGTTGTAACTATCACCGAGATGTTTTCCTACTACACTTCTTATACCCATATGAAGTTGTAGACTAGTTCGAGATCTCTGTCTGTACTTTCTATGAATTTCAATGGGGTATTTATTGTGTTTATTCCTCCATAAATAAGCCGACATGAGTGTGAACTGTTGTGTCACTTCATTTGAGCTGACATGACTATTATTTATGTCATTTTGTTGGCCAAATTGACTGTTCTTTTCATTATTTATCTTGTTTCCTTCTTCCAGAGGATTGTGCTTGTCTTCGAGGGTTGATCTATACTGTAGGTTGACTCATATACATTACATAGAGCATGACATTGACTCTTTGACATCCTAAGGCTCTCAATGGGAACCATCTATAAAATAAACCTCTTGCTCATGAAACCCATGTAGCAATGCCATAATTAATAAATTCATTTTTCTTGTTTACAAAAATAAATGTCATGAAGACCAAACCTAGTTACACTTTCTTCAACAGTTTCATCTCTAGAATCAAAACCTAAATCTTGTTGTGTAGTTGCAAAAATCTTGTCTTTCTCCTTGTTATTATACTTTTTGGGTCTCATTTCAGGATGAAGTTTCCCATAGTGGTCTTCATCATGGTCTTCTTTAGAACATTGTTTACATGTGATCTTTTCTTCTTTATTAATTGTGGCATTATTTTTATATTTTCCTTTAAATTTCCCTTTTCCTTTTTCTCCATACTTGAATGACTTCTCACTAGTTTCTTCAAAAACATTTTTCCCTCTTGCCTCTAAATGAGTTTCCTGTACACAAACTTCATCTAGTTTTGTAGGGTTAAACGTGAGAATGGTATATCTCAAGTAACTATGTAATCCTCCAATGTATTTGGGCAAAGTATCTAGAGAGGACAAATATATACGCAAATAAAAGCTCTTTTCCTAAATTCTTGAGTATAAGATTGCACATTTTTCCCCTTAGCTTGCCTGAAGTTTTGTCAATCCATAATAGCTTTTTTCATGTATGTTAATGGATAAAATTTCCTTCTTATTGCAACAACAAAATCATTCCAAGAGGATAAAACCTTACCATGTTTCTTCATGTCCTCTTGAGTTTTGGCTTCCCATCAAATAAGTGTTGCACCTTCCAATCTAAGAGAAGCAAGCTGAATTTTGGTCTCATCATCCTTGATTCTTTGTATTCTGCAATGCACTTCAATATGACGAATCCAATTATCTAATTTCTCAGCATCTACCTCTCCATTGTACATAGACAATTGAAACTTAATATCGAGCTTTAGCAAAGGAGTTTTACCATGTCCTTTTGGAGAATTTGGAGGTGTTTGTTTTTGTGAAAGGGTAGAATAAGTAGAAGAATATGAGGATGAAGATGAGGATGAGGATGATGGAGGTGAAGGTGTTGGTTTGTCACCATTCCCTCCATTCCGTTTTTGAGGCATGTCCGCTTTTCCTCCATCTCCTTTTGGAGGTTTTGAGCTCTCTCCATAGAAACTTACATTTCTCTCTTCATAAAGACCTTTACCATTTTAGACATCTCAAAGAATAATTTTCTGAAAGTTCTTTCGTCTTCAAACATCCTTAAGGACCTTCTTCATGTTCCATGACTATTGAAGCTTGAGGTGTGTTTTTTCTCGTTAAAAAAATTTGAGATCTTGGCTCCACAAGTTCTCCTTCTCCTCTTTTAAGCTTCAACCTTGTAAGCATTAGAAAAAAACTTGCAAACAAATCAAACCTTCACAATAACTTGTTGCTTCGATATCAAAATTATCTGAATATGTAAGCTTGAACATTTTTAACAATTTGCAAGTGAAAATTATATGTGTTTTGGGTAGAGGATCAATTTAATAAACACATAAAACAAATGAAATTAACCACAATTTATAGCCAAACATAGATAAAATAGGCATATCTGAAACACATAACACAAAACATGATAAGGGAGTTCACCCTTCTCTTGGGCTACATCTCCTTGTCCAACTTCCAATGTAGGGCCTCTTTCATTAAGTGCTAAAAAGTGTATTTATATACTTTTACATTATCCAAACAAAAACACTGATGTCTCCAATGGATTCAATACTGTCAAAAACCCCCATCTGGGTTCTTTCTACACCTTATTTGGCCAAAAATTGAGCAAGTTATGCCTATTACAAGTTTTTCCCAAATTATATGGGTAGTCATACTATAATTCGAACCAAATCCCACTTGAGCAACCCAAACTTGAAACTGGCACACAATTTTTTCCTACAATCCTGCCCGACGGGTGAAATTGTAGGATCCTTAATCCACCCATTAAGCCCCCAGTTTCGAAAAACTTGTCATGTTGACGCATGCCACCGCATTAGGGGTCGAGATTCCAGGGCCTAACTCCGCTAATTGTTTAAGCCCCTCCGGTAAGGCCACGCTCCTAGTCGCATTGAGTCTCGGTGACCTGATGCTAGCCCCCTTATCTCCATTCACCTATGGTCCTGTGTCTATCATGTGCCTTGGGGTTGGCCCCCTCCTCCTTTTTGCATGCCCGATGTTATGGGGTGTCATGTGACCTCGAGGCTAGTCAGCTCAACCTGCGGTTGAGTCTTCAATTCCGTTGAATGTTTCTTGGGGTACCACTGGTTACGGTGGTGGCCAATTCCGTCCGGATCAAGGGCAGCCGTATCAAGGACCATCATACCAAGGTCAGACATCTTACATGCAGCCTAATTATGGGCAGCAGTATTATGGCCAAAACTATCCATGGCAACCTGGAGGCTCGAAAGGACAACCCTCCCAGGGACAACCTTCGGCCTCTGGTGGTCCGTCTTTTACATATCTTGGGCAACCTTCTGGAAACCTGGGACAACCTTATGCTCAACAAGGAAAACCTAGAATCCAGCAGGGATACCCTTCGGGTCAACCCTACAGGAATCCGGGACAACCTTACGTGCAGCAAGGACAACCCGGAAACCAG
>APFE030921023.1:0-11587 GCA_000404065.3 Pinus taeda
AAACTGGTCAACAAATTCACAGTAGGTATAGGGTGAATTTGTGACTTTGTGATAAACTGAGGTCCAGAAGATAACAGATCTTCTTTCCCCTGTATGATCCAGCCTTCTAATGTAGCATGGGAAGGTTTCAGAATGATAATACATGAACATATGGTAGATGTAAGCTGAATATCTGAAGACCCCCTGTCTGTCCACCTTGGTCAACTGATCATGAATCTTATTGGCTATGAACTTAGCAAAGTTGTACTTTTGGGCAGGGGGTTGGTATGGGTTGTAAACAGACAGCAGTACTAGCATGGCTCTGTCCACATGCTCACTGTTTTGGTACCCCAACACATAGGCTATCATGTCTAGTAATAGCCTGCCTACATCATTGAATTGTTCATTCAGATAGGGAGGTGGCTCTGTAGTCTGGCACTCAAGTCTCATGAAGTTCTTGATGATCTTTTGTAGTTCTTCACCGGTCATCTTATCACCAGCGTCCATCAAATGATTCATGGAGAATGGGATCAACAACTTTGTCTGATCAAAGTGTAACATCTTGTTTATGGACTCAGCATTGATGTAAAAGAGGATCCTCCCTGATGGGGTGCTGACAGCTCTGTGCTGGGCATCATAGTGTTCAGCACAGAGGTGAATGATTTCAGGGAAAACATTCACAGCTAGGAGACAGTAATAGGGTAGGTTTGACTCCCAGACCCCATGTGTACCATGCCCATCCTTGTAGTCTTCCCTTAGTCTACTGAAGGTCTGCAAGAAGTCCCTGTTTCCTTCAAATTCTCCAATGAGACCATCCTTGTCTACTAATGGCAGGGCCTCCAGCTCCTTATTTGTTTGACTCTGTGAGGCCACACTGATGGATGAAGTTGCAGGAGATGCCATGATAGAAGCTAATCTATAGAGATAGGGGCAATAGTTTGACAAGTCCTTAAAGAGTTTTTAGCTGCAGGTCAACTGTTAATACAGTGAGGTGTGCTTTCTTCAGGGGGTAATGCAAGCTGGATTCTGTGTTTTGCTGTGAAATTCACAGGGATGTGAATTGTTACTGAAAGATTGCAGAGCTAGTGAGGCTTCTTTGGTATGACAACAGGTGGCCTGTACTTGGCAAAAGGGAACAATGCCTAGTACTTCGGGGGGAATTTCGGGGTCTTTAGCCCGCGAAACGAGCACTCTTCTGTCGAATTGGGGTTTAAGGGTGCTGCAGATTACTTGGGTTAACTTTATGTGACAGGCAGAGCTGAATTTGAAGAGTTTTGCTGGTGCTTAATGGTGAATTTTTACAGAGAATTAAAATGCATGGGCGAAGTGGGAAACCGGCTAAATACCTGGAAAAACTAGCTTGGACGCTTGCGAGCCGGGCTGTGGAGGCTTAGCACAGTGGAATTGTGGACTTGCAACGGTTCAAATCTTTGAATTTGTTGGCTGGAAGACAATTTTTCGCGGCAGCTGGTTGTCAACGACTCCTTCTTTTACGGATGAAAATGACTTAAAACGGCTTATTTGGCCGTTTATAACGTTGAATTTCGGGAAAAGCCGCTATTAGCGCTTTTCCGTCGATGACGTCAGCATGACGTCATGGTGGGCCCATAGTACGGTGGTGACGTGGCGCTGACGTGAGTGCCAGGGTGGCAGGACACGGTGGTGGGCTGATGTGATGGCAAGGCTGCGTGGAGGGCCACGGGGCGCGGGGGCGGACAAAGTAAGGTGACGTCAAGATGGCGTTGGAGTGACGTGGGAGGGAGAGCGGTAAGCCGGATGGTGGTAAGCGGGTTCCTCGCACCACCTTTGGGGCAAAGGCGGTATCGGGGAGAGGGCTCCGAACAACCTCAGCGCCCGGCACGCGTCCTTGTACGGGCTCGAAACCACTTTCCCCGGATGCTAAAGGTCGACAGATCGGGGCGCAAGATTGACCGCCCACCCTTGGGTCTAACCGGCGGAGATCGTACGGCTGGCGGGTCCTCCGACGGGCCGTGCAGGTTGGGAAGGGGCCCGCCGGGCAATTAAAATATTGATTTAAATATTTGGGCGGGGAACTTTGGGTTTTATGGTTTTTTCGGGTTTTATCATCTTTTTTGAAAAAGGGTTATGGGTAGGAGGGGTTTTATTATGATTTTTCTTTGCAAATGAGGGCGATATGAACAAAATGACATGGAATGTGAAGTGTTGAGATTGTGGACGGAGGTGTGTCTCAGTTGGAGGCGCCTGTGTGTGGCGACTTGGAGGTGCGGCCGAGTTGGGAAATCAACACGAACGTGCAACGAGGTGAACGAAACGTTGGTGAGTCGTGCTGCGATTGTGCAGAGGTTCCGACGAGCTAGGCAACCGAGTTTTGCCTTGGATTGTAAAATTGGCTAAGTATGAAACTTGGACTTACCAAGTATACTTGTAAAAGCTTGTGAAAATTGTTGTATAATATATTGTTGGGGAGACTCATTGTTCACGGAGTTTCCGCTCCCTTTATACTGTGCAATTGTGTTCATAGTTTATAATTGTTGTTGATAATGAATGTGTATGGGTGTTCATTGGTATAAAAGATAAAGAAATAATACTTGGTTGAGAAACACAAACTAAGTAGAGTAAGTGGTTAGGCGTAGTCCACGAACATAAGTTTTGTTGAAAAGAAATTGTTCAGTGGTGCCGCACCTCGCCAAGAGTGGTTGAAAGACTACTTTTAGGCTTGGGGGGCTGAAAGCAAGCCAGGTGATGGCAAAATCATAAAACACAGATTGGAATCTATTTGCAAGCCGCTTGGACGACCAAGCACGGAACCAGACCCTCGGAATTAAAGTGCTGATGCTAGTATAATAGTGATTACAACGAAATCTAGACGTGCGTGTATACCAAGAATTCAATATTGTGGAGAAACTTTATGGTTACGGTAATTTTTTTTATGATGTATGTAATTTCTGTAATTTAACAAGGGAGCCACTGTCGTGGCGGTAGTCCCTGTTGGGGTCTGCCACAACAACATAATACAAACGCTTTGTGATTTAACCCAAATAATAAGTGATTAGTATAAAAACTAATCCAGGATATCTGGAACAGCAGGTATAATAACATGTGTTTTGAAATAACATGTTTACCCTAGACATAAAATTACACATTATTTTCCCATCAATTTAATATCTTAATGATATATAATATTTCAATAGTGCACATGAGACCAAACCTAATCTTAATAAAATTTAGACAAATATATGTGAACTTTCAATATGTATTGCCCTCCACCTAAGAAATTTTTACAATTATTGACATGCTCAGACTTTCAATATGTATTGCTCGTATAAGTGAAATACATACCCAGATTTTGCTATCTTCAAAAATGTGATCGCCATCGGCAGAATCGTGATTGCCATCGGCAGAATCTAGAGGCTCGATGCCGCAACTACACAAAGAATCCAAGCTTAACCTGTGGACCACTATAAGTGTACATGATTTGACAACACTTAGTCTCTTCCAGTGAACGCTGGCTGAATATTTTTTATGTGGACAAGTAATTTATTGCAATACTCACTTATCTCTTGCACTGGACGTTCTTCAAAATTTTATTTCTATATTTTGAGAATTAGCAGTTCATGCATTTCGACTTTATGCCTAATGCAAAACGATTATATCCATTCACAATAATTGTATGGAAAACATACATGTGAGTCTCAAAATATTCATAATGAGTTCTTCCTCTTTAATAGTAGGACTCACTTCTTCTACACAATAATTGTATGGAAAAAATACATGCACAGAGTCTCAAAATAATACATGCACAAAGTCTCAAAATATTCATAATGAGTTCTTCCTCTTTAATAGTAGGACTCACTTCTTCTATGCCTTCTTCTCACTAGAATTTACACATATTGACGACAATGGCCAAGGACAGTCATAAATAGTAAAGAATGAATTTGGAAAATAGAGATGGGATTATTTACGATATTTATTTATTAAAGAGATTTTGACTACTTTTTAGTTTTACTCAGATTTTTTTTTTTAATTTAAATTGTGAACCTTTTACTATATTGATATTTTTTTGTTTTTTCATTTTTTATATTAAAAAAAAATTACATAGAAAGCAAATATGAAAACACCACACCATATGCTGCAAAGTTTAGAGATTTTTTTTTTTTTTAAATATCACATAAAGAGCATACATACAAACACCACACTATAAGTGAAAAAACAACACGTGACCTTCATGTTGGTGAGCCATCGCATGAGGCGGACTTGTACCGCGAGTTCCGTGCGAAAGCAATTTGTGCATCTGAACGAGCTAGTGGTAGTTCATTTCTCCCATAACATTAAAACACTCTTCCGATTCAAAACATTGTATGTATAACTTACCGTGTAAAAAAAATCCTCAGAACTATGATTTGAGACTTATAGACGAGCACGTATTGTATGCAGTTGAGGATGGCTGTGAAGGCTAATAAAATGCCGAAATTGGCAACAGCATGTTGCACGGAGGAATAAGCCAGATCGCTAAGGAAAACTAGAATAAAAATAAACATTATAATTCCTATAATAAACGAATATGTCAATGAGACAACGCCGGAAAAATTATCCCAAGTGGGAATCCCAGCTCTGAGCTCGTTTGCAACCCTCACACTGCATATAAACAAATAGGCAAGTAAGAGAGATATTCGAGTGTAAAAAATATATAACTATTCTAAGCTGTAGCTACAGTTTAAAAATTATATATGCAGTTGAGGATGGCTGTGAAGGCTAATAAAATGTTGAAATTGGCAACAGCATGTTGCACGGAGGAATAAGCCAGATCGCTAAGGAAAACTAGAATAAAAATAAACATTATAATTCCTATAATAAACGAATATGTCAATGAGACAACGGGGGAAAATTTATGCCAAGTGGGAATCACAACGGGGGAAAATTTATGCCAAGTGGGAATCCCAGCTCTGAGCTCGTTTGCAACCCTCACACTGCATATACACAAATAGGCAAGTAAGAGAGATATTCGAGTGTAAAAAATATATAACTATTCTAAGTTGTAGCTACAGTTTAAAAATTATATACACATAATTACCCCGTCGCAACGAGAAGGCCAAGAGGTATACACATCATCAACGAAAGAATGGCCAGGCTGCCAGGGATTCAAACCAAAAAATATTACTTGAGGGCTGCACGAAAACTCATTGTCTGTAAGCTGGAATAAGTAAAAATGACTTAAACACTAACCAATAGCAATGCAGATGTTGCTATCTTTATGTTAAGAATATTTCAATGCACAGTATACATTATGATTCTATAAAGAAGTAATATGAGTGGTATGCATTATGGTTTTATAAAGGCTTTAATATTCATTTTACTGCATTATAATGGTATAAATAGGAAAGATGAAAAGATAGAGGTATGTGAATGTAGCATAAATTTATTATGATTTTAGATTTGGAGTGTTTTTTTAAGGGATTTTCATTTACTAATACTTGATTATGATGGTATAAAGATATAATATGCATTTTCAATTTCTGAGATGTATTATAATTAATCTTCAAAAGATTTATGTGATTGCAATATGGATTCATTTTTATTTTAGATCTCAAATGTCTTGTAAGTGATTTGCATTATTATATGTTGATTGATATTTTATATATGGTATATATTAGGACTTTATAAAGATATAAATTAATATGCCTTTTACAATTCGAGAGATATATTATAATTATATAAAAAATGAAATTTAATCTAAACATTAAAAAAACATGTGAATGTAATATAGATTCATTTTGATTTTAAATTTTGAGTGTCATGTAAATGATCTTCCATTTATATATTTATTGATACTTCAATAAATTATATATACTATAATTTTATAAACATATAATATATATTTTATAATTTATGAGATATATTATAATTTATAAAAGAATAATCTGGTAAGTAATTTTTATTATATATTTATTAATACTTATAGAAAAAGTGTATTTTGCAATTTCAATCTTTTCATATATAAAAAGTGATGACATGAGAAGGTAGCATAAATTATTGTACCTGTTGCCGCTGCTTGTGCTGTACGTTCCTCCTGAAACTTAGCTTCGTGAAACACCTGAAACATTTGCTAACATGCGCTCGTGTTAGAACAATGTGTTTGAAATATTTTTCCGTCCATTTTAGGTTAAACTTGCTAGTTAACACTAATTTCATTTTACATTAAATTTGATAGCTAACCCTAGATTTGAAAATAAAGTAATTTTTCATTCCATGTTTAAAGAATTTGCTTCAAAAGCGATGTTTTAGGTAAGTTAGCTGGTGTTTGGCCATCACTCCATTTGCTTCATTGGATATTGATTTCTGAGGCCCATCAATGATGAATCCAATGAGCCCTGGATTCTACACTAACAACAGAGAAAATTGATTTGCCTTTGAACACTTCAACACTTACCGGCCCAGAATTAGAAGTCTCAGCAAACAAAAATTGTAGTCTTGGTAAGTTTTTGGAGGTCATGATATGAAGAAACAAAAATGTAGTCTTGGAAAACACTTACCCCATATTGGCACACTAACATTCACCTAGTTTGAATCCACTATCTTAATTAACAATAGCATGGATTTGGGTAAATTTCAAAATTGATCGTTGAAATACAAAATATAAACCTTCAATTAACACAGTTGCACAGAAGATAACAGTGGAAATTTAACAGTGCTAATAAATTTTGAGAACATAAATTTTACCTTTTGCAAAGAATTTAACCATGCCAACTCTTGATTCGCATGGAAGTGATAACCTCAGTAGCCCACTTACTTAAACGAGTTGCATAACCCTGGAAATTTAAGAGTGCCAATAAATTTGCACAACATAAATTTTACCTTTTGAAAAGAAGTTAACAATGCCAACTCTTGAATCACATGGAAGTGATAACCTCAGCAACCCACATGCCCTCTTTGCAAAACCAACGTTCCTGGTCACTGCATTTTCTATACTCTCCATTTCTCGTTTTCCCCTCCCCCCTTTGGTGGAAATAACCTTCTTATTTGCTAATGTGAATGAAGATTGTGGGCGGTGGAATGAAGACATGTCCATAGTTGCACAAACATCTCGCCGAGTTGAACCACCATATGCAAACATCTATAGTGCATGCAAGACACTCAGAATACATACCAAAATCTTAAGCTAAAATGCAACATACACTTAATCACTGAGAATACGTACCAAAAGCTTAAGCTAAAATGCAACATATACTTAATGGATTAATAACATGAAAGAACAATATTACTTGATCTCTTTCAATCATATACAAAAAAATTTATGCTCTTCTACTATATAGTCCCCTAAATGGTTGCATGGAAATCCAACCAAATTTTTTAATTCTCACATCCAATTAATGTCAAATAAATTGATTATAATTAAAAGATAATAAGCTATGATAATATATAATTTTAATTGTTTTATATATTAATTTATATATAAATTTGTATTTTAATATAATAAAAATAAATTTAAATATCCTTAATTATAAAGAAAAAAAACTCAATAAATATTTATGCATACATTTTAGAAGTATTTTTTTATACAACAAATCCAATAAAACAATATGGGACTCAGTGGTTTGGGGACAAGTACGAAGTGGTTTTGCAAATGGAAAAATCAACCCCAAAAGCATAATTTTTTAACATGTGGTTTAGAAGTGGTTTTTAGAAAGCTTTTTGACAATTAACATTAGCCAGCCATAGTTCCTTTCTTAATATCCTATGGCTATGAGCCATTCTTTATATAATTTTAAAATTTGAAAAAAAAAAGGGATACAGCAAATAGGTTTTGATTATTTTTTGAAATTTATCAAGAGAAATAAATAAATATTTAAAATTTCCAAGTGGCATGGTATGGTAACTTATTAAGAATTATGGAGGCTACTCTATAGCAAAAATAAATAAATATTTAAAATTCCCAATTGGCATGGTAACTTATTAGAATGGTAACTTATTAGAGTTATGGCGGTTATTTATAGGAGAAATAAATAAATATTTAAAATTCCCATGTGGCATGGTAACTTTATGGCCGTTAATTTATATGAATTTTCTTTACATGAAAAATTCAGAGCATGCACTAGGTTCACTAAAGAAAAATTATGGTGGTAATTTGAATTTGTGTCAAATAAACCATTATAAATAAACACAGCCAAAAAAGATAATAATAAGGAGACATCAAACTTTATTATCCTATTATTTTCGAAATATGTTAGTTCCTTTCAAACTTTGAATAACAAGTCTAATGGTCCCACGTAGAGAATAATAAGTTGGAGTCATTACATAGAACCATCCACATACATGAGAGATTGGACATTTGCAAAGCCCTCAACTGCCAAAAGCTATCACATGAGACTTGCTTTCATGAAGTCGAGAACGACTTCATGGCATTGGGAATGATAGTGCAGGCCATGTACATACACCAACTACAGGCAAACCGTACACCCACTTCTCAGATCACCACGCTGCTGCCAAGAAGCAGCACCAGGCTCCCACATTAGAAAAAAACGTCAGCAATAACAAGAAACCATCTGCACATGATATGATATGCCACACCCATTAAACAAAAGTGAAAGAAGAAAGCATGAGGGCCGAGATTCTTCTCTGGGCTTTCTACTGAAACAGAATTCAGTCATTGGCCAACCATCCAATTTGAAGTCTGACATGGATGAAACAAATTCTAGACTTATAAACCTTGAAGAAGACATGGCATGCATGAAGAACAAAATCAATGGTAGCATCAGAGAAAAAGAAAATAATAGTGACAGTGTGACTGCAGAAGATGAGCTACTTTATAAATGAAGGGAGAACACAGATTTTAAGAGATTACATTCAGTTACCAAAGGCTGTGGAGGTGGTGGCATAGCTCAGAGGCTCATCAAATAACTACAAAAACTAAGCCTGGCCTTTCCAGAAGATCTTCTAACCTCAAACCCACTAAGAATCAAAACGCTTCACTAAAATCAAACTGGGCTTCAGATTGGCAAATAAGGGTTGAAGACCAATGTTCTGCATTGGAGTTAGATTCAAGCTCCCTAATCAACCAATCAGACTTAGTAGACAGAGTTATTCAATACTACTTGTTTCTGTTAGCTCAAGCCATAGTGAGATCAATGTTGCTAGAGATAAATCCATGACTAGGAGAAGAAGCCATGAAAGAAGCTGCAGTATTTCCTAGAATTGCATTGTTTCTTTTTGAAGTTCACTGTCACAGGTCAATCTTATTTTGAAATAATAAACGGTTTGACATGAAAAATTGTTCTACACATTTCACATCAAAAATTGTTATCCAAATGAAGTACTATATTAACAGGATCTAGATTTAAAAAATGGTTATCCAAATACAATGAAGTATTTTATTAACCACATTAGTACACTTACATTCTATAATAGATTTTCTCATACTTATCTAAGTTTTATCAGGACAAATATTATTGCCAAAACCTTGGGTTATCAAAATCTGCTATCCAAAAACAGCTAACAAGGTTATCAAAATCTACAACCTAAAAACAATCAACAAAGTTATCAAAACCAAATATTTATGTTTGTATTACCACATCTCTTCCCTACTGAATTAGACATCCATACTGAATTAGACAACTACTCTAAACGCACTAGATAAAAAGATTTTTAAAATTGTAATACAAAATTAAATCATTCTACCTGTGTTTTTTTTTTCTTCAATTTTCAAAAGCAAGTAATCATAACATTTTCTTTGGCTGTGGATGAAAGCAAAACTTATCAGATAGATTTGGTATTTTAACACTACAAAGTTCCAAAAAAGTACCATATATCACTAACTCCAAAACAAAGTTCAAAACCGGCATTGACGACTGTGCGTAGTTCTTAGTGTTCCCCTGGCTGAGCATGAAAAGCCATAAAGTTTATGAATTTTGACTTTTATGGCTCACGTTTGTTTGCAGAATTTTGACCATGTCAGCGTGATCTAACATCAAACAAAAAAAATTATGATTGCAAAACTGATGAAAAGAGCCAGAATTTCAAAATTGATTTTGAATGTTTACAACAGCGGTGTAATATTTTTTGGCGGACCATGTTGATGACAAAAACCAGATAAACCAATAAAAAGCTCATTCTGCAAGGCGCATAAATAACTTCAGAATGTGCAGAGAATAGAAGTTACAAATAACATCTTCATATAAATGATTGAATGAGGGCAAAAAAAACAACAACAACAACTTGAATATATCAAGCTAGAGACAAAATGAATAATGAGATCTGCACTGCCTAACTGTCAAAACTTCATATCAAGTCGCCTTTTACATTGATGGAGCTACATCCAGCTCCCATTGGTTATCCTAGAAACCCAATTTGGACATTTCATCATCAAAGTTCCAGCTTACATTGGTTAACTTCGAAATCCAATTTGGACATTTCATCATCAAAATTCCAGCTTGCATTGGTTAACTTAGAAACCGAATTTGGACATTTCATCATCAAAATTCCATTCTTCTGGCAAAGGAATATAGGTTCCACTGGTATCAGCATGTCTAGTTGATTCTAGAAATTGAAGCAATGCAAGGAAAGAATCCATGCCTGGTTCCTCAATTGAATTGGATTTTAAGGTCGCCTGGCTTATTTGGGGCTTGCAAAACATTCTTCTCAATCACTGAGCTAGCATTCTGAAGAATGCCTTCAGGAATATCCATTATTGCTTGTCCTGCCACATTTCCCACAATAGTAGTGTTGTTGCCCTAGGAAGTACCAATTCTATTAGCCAAATTGGCCAAACTAGTAGTGCACTTAGCCCAATTTGCCAAATCAGTAGTGCTGAGTGTGGATGATGTAATAACATCATCAACCGCTTGAGGTGAACACCAGTCATCAAAATAACTGCGATTGTTGCCCTCAGAAATACCAATTATATTAGCCCAATTGGCCAAATCAGTAGCGCTGAGTGCAGATGATGTATTAACATCATCAACCCCTTGAGGTGAACACCAGTCATCAAAATAATTGCGATTATAATCTGAATTCATATTCCAAAATCCAATATGATTTTCAACAGACTGAACGTTAGACACAAACTCTGATATGTTCTCAGAATTGATGCCGGATTCAAATTCTGACATGAAGTTCTCAGAATTGATGCCTTGCACCTGATCATGAAATGGTACAAGTGGTGTTTCAACTGAGCTGATAGGCATATCCCCTGGTATTAGTGACTCGCCAGTTCTACTTTGTAAGGGTGGTGTCATGAAGTTCTCAGAATTGACGCCTTGCACCTGATCATGAAATGGTACAAGTGGTGTTTCAACTGAGCTGATAGGCATATACCCTCGTATTGATGACTCAACAGATCTACTTTGTAAGGGTGAATCAGATTGAAAGATCTGACGGACTCCATTCAAAAATCTTGCACTAGCTTCCACATTGGAATTTCTGCCCTGAGCGTCACTTGAGCTTGCTGAACGTCCTGGCAAGTGTGTGCATTTATATGTCTTCTCACTCTCATATGTCTTCTTACTCTTACATGTCTTCCTACTCTTTTTGGAATGAGGCTTTTTGGGAGGTGCCTCATCAGGAAAATTGAGCCTGGCTTTCTTCCCTCTGCGCCTCTTGGCTTCTGCATCATATACTAAAGCAGCTTCTAACG